>PVIU01003846.1:0-137270 GCA_004026605.1 Ondatra zibethicus | reverse complement strand
ACTGGAAGGTCCTCCGTAAGGACAGTATGTTCTCTTAACCTCTGAGTCTTTTCTAGCACTTAAAGGCCTGGAAAATTTCTTCTCTTTTGCAGTGCGCTCTGAGGACCTCTCGTGGCTCCATTGAACATTACACTCACACTGTGGTTTCCCCTGACTTTCTGTCATCCAGCATTCCTCGTGTGAATTCCCTCACTTCCTACCTCTTTCCCTTCTCACATTATGTGTATTTTAGCTGCCTCTCTCACCACTCACTCCCCTGGACTTTCTTTACTTACTCCATCCCCAGTCACCTCTTCTTCTTCCTTGGAATTCTTTAAAAATTATCTAATGTTGATTAAACAAATAAAAATAAATAAAACACATACATATAGACTCTCCTATAACTTTCCTACTTCCCTGGCATTTTGATCTCACTGACAACTTTTTACTTCCCTGGAGTGTAGACTATGTCTTAGACTTAGGCTCTGACATCATGCATTCCTTTAACAAAATCATCCCATGTATCCAGCAGCACAGGACAGTAGGTATAGTCTGTTAAGTCCTTTATTTCCTAGCTGTGCTGCCAACAGCGGCAGATTCAAGGTCATGTAACACAGAGTTCTTATTCATGACATACACACAGCCCGACGGCAGACACGGGTAATTGCACAAATGTTACAGCAGAATGGAGAAACAGTTTCTTCCAACAGAGGTCTAGGAAGTATGTGTCGCAGGTAGAGAAAGAGTCTAGCAGGCCACACAGCCACTTGTCACCCCTGACAGTCCTAATCCTATGGACAGAAAGAGAATTGTTGTAGAGTCTAGGTAATGGCCCCATTCATGTTGCCAAAGTGTTGTTTTAAGGCTTTCAAAGGAAACTCAAATTTCACTTAAGTTCAAGGGAACAAGAATTAAGACCAAATGCAATGTCTGTTGCTTTATGCTCACATAACACAAACAACAAACCACTTAAAAGCAGTCATCAATAATTATTACTCAGCCATGATAGCAGCATAATTATATGATAATATCTGCCAACATGCCCATAATCATCCCCTCTTTAAATTCCATTCTCTATAGTTCTTGTTCGGAATGACATTTTTTTTGTTGTTGTTTTTGTTTGTTTGTTGTTATATAAACAGGTGTTGCATTTTGGCAAATGCTTTTGATGTATCTGTTGAGATACATGTGGTTTTAGTTTTCTATTATTTGAATGGGGATCATTATCCTCATTGGTTTGGGGTAATATAACCCGACTTAGTTACTGTTCTATTGCTGTGAAGCGACACCATGAACAAGGCACATTATAAGACAGAGCACTTAATTAGGGGCTTGCTTACAGTTTCAGAGGGTAAGTCCATGACCATAATGGTGAGGAGCAAAGCAGCAGACAGGCATGGTACTGGTACAGTAGCTGAAAGATTATATCCATATCTGCAGGTAAGAGACAGAAAGCAAGCCAGTCTTGGTTGGTATGGGCTTTTGAAACCTCAAAGCACATCCCCAAGTGAAACATCTCCTCCAACAAGGCCACGCTTCCCAGTCTTTCCCAAACAGTTTGACAATTAGGAACCAGATATTAAAATATATGAACCTAATGGAGCCATTCTCATTCAAACCACCATATAACCCATCTTGTATTACTGGAAATAAATCCTGCTGGGTTGTGGTGTATAGCTCTTTTTATATCCCGTTGGATTTGGTTTGCTAGAATTTGGGTAAGGACTGTCGAGTCCTGAGTTGTAGACGTGTTGTATGTGGTTGACTTCTCTTGTACTAGCTTTGTCTGGCATTGGTAATTTTGTCTCATAGGCAATTGGCAAGTGATGTTTCTCTTTTTAGTTTGGGGAATTATCCCTAGTGGACTGGTGTAGAATCTTAATGAAACACTTGAAAAATGAACCCATGAAGACATCTTGGTGTAGACTTCTTTGTGGATAGATTTTGATTGCTAATTATTATTTTGGTTGTTTTACGTCCATTGGCACCCTTTTTCTCTTAAGTTTTAAAAGTCTGTATCATTTTGGGACTTTTTCCAATTGAAGTAAATTATTTAATAATATGTAATTTGCTATATAATTGCTCATAACATTGTTTTATAGCATTTTTTATCCTGTTATGTTGGTAGTCATGGTCCCTCTTTCATTTCTGATTCTGATCACTTTCTTCTCTCTTTCCTCTTTGTCAGTTCTGTTTTTTTCTTGCAAAGACCCAGCTCCAGTTTTTATTCATATTCACTATAGATTTTCTATTTTCATTATATCTTTTCTTTTTTCATTTTTTTATTGAGCTATATTTTTCTCCACCCATGCTCTCCCCTCTCCTTTTCTACTCTCTCCCATGATCCCATGCTCCCAATTGATTCAGGAGATCTTGTCTTTTTCTACTTATCATACTACATCAATTTCTTTCCTAATTCCTATTATTTCATTTTTCTGGTTGCTTTGGTTAAACTTGCTATTTTCTTATTTTTATACTTTCTTAAGATAGAAAGTTAGGTGATTGATTTGAGAAAGTATATACTTTTTAAGTACAGACATTTATAGCTGGAATCTAATCTATTAGTAGGATATTCTCTGTCTTCATTTCTGTTTTATTTCTCTCAAGACATTTTCTAAATTTTCTTTTTCAGAACTTCTTTTTCTGTTATTGACATCCAGTTTCATTCTGTTGTGGATGAAGTGGCACTGTATTATTTTAACCTTCAAAGTTTACTGAGGCTGTTCCATGACTGAAATATGGAATATACCATCCAATACCATATGTGCATTTAAAAAATGTGCATTCTGATGATTAGACCAGAATATACCTTAGAATGTTGATCAAGCCTTTTATTTTCCTTATTGATTGATATGTGTAGGGTTCGACTCATTCCTAAATGTCTGGTATTAAAATTTCCCTTATCGTAGTAGAATTGTACACTTCTCTCTACATTTCTGATTAACTTTAATTACCAAGTTGATACAACTAGAGTCATCTAGAAAGGAAATATTAAATACAGTAGGATGACTGGTGAGTCCATCTATGGGGATTGTCAATATTACTAATGTTAACTGATGTGGGAAGACACAGTCTGTCTTTGGTGGCAACATTCCCTAGGCAGGGGTTCCAAATCTACCTAAGTGTAGAGAGGGACTGAGTATGAATAAGCATGCCTGGATTTATTGTCTCTCTGCTCTTGACTGTGGCTATGACTAGCTGCTTCAAGTTCCTACCTTGACTTTCTCACAATGATGGGCTGAAGGTGAGTGACATTTTTCTCCCCTAAAGCTGATACTGTTAGGGTGTTTTATCACAGCAACAAAAGGGAAACTTTATACTTTCCTTATATTTGGAAACTTCTGTTGTGAGGAACATATGTGTTCATTATCTTACTAATAGACTGATCCCTTTATCAATGCTATTCTTTGTGTATTGTAAGAGTTTTTTTTTATTTAGACTTCGTTTGTTTCATACTATTATATTTCACCCAGCTCTCTTTTAGTCTTTAGTCTTGAGTTATAATTGATTTATCTTTGAATTTAAATTCTGCTTTCGGTAAACTACATGTTGTTAAATTTTGTAGTTTCTAGACTCGGTAACAACCTCTGCTTTTAATAGGATCATTTAATTAATTTGTATTAAGTTAATGCCCCCATATGGCCCTTTATTTTATATTTTTATAGTTCTCATGCCACTTTTCATATCTCTACTCTCTTTAGCTGGCCCCTTTTGTACTAAGTAAATATTTTGCAATTTAACATTTTAATCCCTAATAGTTCTTTCACTCTTCATTATTTCCTTCTGGTTCCTTCAAGGCTTTCTATTTAAATCTAAACTTGGCCAAATCAGCTTGAAATCCAAATTAACTTAATACCACTGGGTTATAGAAATGTGATTCCTACATATTTCTATTTCCTTTCCTCTCTTTTAATGTATTACTATTGTACATAGCGTATCTAGAAATGCTGTATAGTCAGACACACATTGCTATAATGATTGCTTTGCATAGTCTTATATCTTCAAAAGAAGTTAAGAAAATCAAAGCTAACAATTATGTGGTTGTGGCTTCTTCAATATTAAACATCTTATTTATAATTTCTGATTCTTTTCATTTGTTCCTGTGGATTCAAGTTACCATCTGGCACCATTTCCTTAGCCCAATGTAGTTTTGTTTCCACCCACATCCTTTTTGCTCTTATTGGCAAAGTTAATACATTCCAGTAATGTTAAAGGTCCAGCAAAGCATTCTATACTTTTCTGTGCAACTGCTTTGAAACCAGTGGAGAGAAGAAAGGAGACCTTTGCAATCCTCGTGTTTGTCTTTGCAAATACGCTGCTACCTTTATTTGAGGTTTTGTTTATTGGTAAGAACTTGAGTTATTTTCTGGGGTCACCCGCTTTCAACCTGCAGCAATTTCTTTTGTACGTTTTCCTCTTGTACAAAATGAACACTAAACTGCTTTCACTGTTTTGCTCACTGGAAAAACCTATTTCCATGTTTGTTCATTTCAGAATTTCTTCGCCTTTCATTTCATTTTGAAATGAGAACTTTGCTGATTATAGATTTTTTCTCTCTCTTTCTCACACACATCAATATGTATTTATACATATATACATGCATGTATGTATCTCGAGACAGGGTCTTTCTGTGCAACCTGGGTTGGCCTTGATCTCTGGGTCTCCAGTCTCTGCTCTCTATCTCTTGGGAACACAGATGTGCACCACCACACCCAACAGCAAACTTTTCCTTGGTCTATTTTGGTTCTCTCACCTCATCCCGCTGGATCATCCATTGATCTCATTGGGGTTCCTTGATAAGAAATAAGCCATTTGCTCTTGCTGCTCTAGAGAGCCCATCCACATTTAGCTTTCAGCATTCCAGTGTAACATGTATTTGTAGATTGCATGGCATTTGTGCTACTAGGAGTCTGTCAATTTTCCTGAGTATTTAGAAAACAGTTTTTTTTTTAAAACACATTTGAGGGATGTTAGACCATTTTTTAAGGTACACACTTTTCATTTGGCTATTTATATTTTCAATCTCTTTACTAATATTCTATATTTCTTGTGATTCCACATTTACATATTCCTCTAATTTCTTTTACAATGAGTATTGGAAGTCTTTGTTAACCCCAACAATTCATTGCTCTTAAAGCATTTTTATGTTGCCCATGTATTTCTCTAGCCTATGGTTCATGAGTTACTATTTCTTTACAGGTCTAATGACTTGTTGTTGATGAACTGGATATCTTAGATAATATATCTCACCAGTGAAGTTGGGATATTGTCTTCTCATTCTCAGATTTTACTTTTTAATCATGCCTATTTTTCTGGTGACAAGCATCATTCATCATTCCAATGACTTCTATTCTCCTCCCCTAAAGCAAAAGCTTCTGTGTCATATTTCATGGGGGGAAGCCTTGGGTAGCCAGCAGTTGCTCTAAAATGGTGTGCTTCTAGCAGAGTGGCCTGGGGCTGTCTGATAAGCTTGGTTGGGTGGCCATCAAGCCCCAGGGTTGCTCCAGTCACTGTCACCTCAGTGCTGGGATTATAAAAATGTGCTACAACATTTCTTTTATTTATGTGGGTTCTGGGGCTTGAACTCAGTTCCTTCTGAGCTATCTCATCCATTTTATTTTTTTCTTTTTAAGAAGACTCTTTTTTTAAATGAGGCCTTCCTTGGTTACCCAAATAAAACCAATCAGAATGATATCCTCATTCTTTACCTCAACGCTGCATTCAAACAAGTTCAGTTAAAGTATACGGACATTATAGATGAGTTATCTGTGGGAAAGACACATTAGGTTTTGTGTCTAGATATGACTTCTTGAGAATTAAGTCAGTTTGGGTTTAAATCTTTGGAGGAAATGGCAGTTGAGAGCGGCATTTTATTATTATGAACCACTGTCAATCCAAGTCTCTGTTGAATAATTTCACATCAGCATTAACATGTTGGCTTCCTGCTCCCTCTCTGCTTTGTATTGTATTCACGTGGACCCTATTATCTAATCCTAGAGAGATCTTTGTTTATAGTACACAAAACTCCCCTGGAGGGCTTTCCATTTAAAGGGGAGGGAGGAGAGCAGATCAACTGTACTCAGTACTCCAGGGTAAGTTCTAGCAAAGAAGTAGAGCCTGCCATTGAGTGTGTGTGTGTGTGTGTGTGTGTGTGTGTGTGTGTGTGTGTGTGTGTGTGTGTGACATGTGATATTCATCTGCTTTCCAGTCTCAGTTCAGAACCAGCAGCAAGGCAAAGTGGAGACCAGGGACTAGCCTTGTGAGAACACCAGGGAAATAACAGCCTTTGCCCAACCATCTATTTTCTGCCCGTTTTTTAACACTAAAGGCTTAGACAGAGAACTGACAACATTTTCAATGCGAAGCTTATTCAACATTTCAGTGTTGCCGCAATTAGGCATCTCAGAAGCATGTGTTGCCTTCTATTCAAGCCCCAGCGTCCGCTCTGACAGGTCACAGACTAAAAACCGGGATAATGACATTCTATCTTGATCGCAGGATCCAGACGCACCAGTCTGGTGTAGATCAAAAAAAGAAAACAACAACTTAAGTGCTGATTTAATTTCCTTTTCCTCAAATATTGAGTTCATATTGAAACAGCATACCCAGTGTGGATTTTGTTAAGATTGTAGCTTCTTAGCAGTCTCTGAAACCTACAAAAGTTTCAAGAAATGTAAAGTCTTCATACATGATGATCCTTGTTCAGTTGCTAGACTAGTATTTTTACATACACTGTAGATATTTTCATCTAAGAGGATTGTAGATGGAAGTTTCTGTCCTGCCTGGTCCCGCAGTCATTCAGTCCTAAAGAAACACACAGAGGCTTACATTAATTATGAACTGTTTGGCCTATATTTGCTCAGGTTTATTACTAACTAGCTCTTACTACTTAAATCAACCCATAATTCTTGTCAATGTTTAGTCAGATGGCCTGGTACCTTTTCTCAGTAAGCCATTCTCATCTTGCTTCCTCTGTGTCTGGCTTGAGACTGTGTCTCTGCCTTTCCTCTTCCCAGAATTCTCCTAGTCTGGTCACCCCACCTATACTTCCTTCCTGGCTACTGGCCAATCAACATTTGATTAAATCAATATGCGTGACAAATATTTACAATATACAGGAGCATTATCCCACAGCAGAAGATAGATAAGGAAATCTGAATAATTTAGAATTTTAAATGGCTTCAATGTCCAGAAAATTGTGGGGAAAATGATGTAAATTTAAAAAAATGTAAGTATGGGTGCTCATGTATGCAGGTGCCTCTGGGGGTCAGAAGAGGGCATCAGAGCCCCTGGATCTGGAGTCACAGGCAACTGTGAGTGGCCTAGTGTAAGTGCTGGGAATTTTTTAGGAACATTTTTTAGGAGTGTGTAGCTTAGAAGAACTACACACTCTTAAGCACTGAGCCATCTCTCCAGCACTGGATGTATATTGACTGGCATACAGGCTCCATTTGCTTGTTAATCCTCTTCTCTACATTACTGCCACCATCTGAAGTTATCAGTTACTAGGTCTTAAGAGCTGCATTGTATATATAGTGAGCCCACTGAGCTTTCCCTCTGGGACTGAAAGACTACTACTCTCTTCTCAAGCACAGAGCTATGTTTTCTTACTATTTCTACACTTCCCTCATATTCAACAACTCTTCCATAGACATAGAAGCTTGGGATATGTGTTTATCATGTTTTTTCACTGGCCACCAGCACACAAATAACAACAAAGAGATTTCCTATTAATTATACGAGTTTGGCCATTAGCTTAGGCTGGTCTCACTTAAATCAACACATTCATATGAGTCTATGTTTTGCCATGTGGCCTTACGTCTCTTCCATCTTGCGCCTCCTGTTTTTTCTCTGTGTCTGGCTCGCAACTACCTTTCTTCTTCTCAGTCTTCTCTGTCCCCAGAAGTCCTGTCTAACCTCTTCCTGCCTAGCTATTGGCCATTAACTTCTTTATTAAGCTACTTACAGTGACACATCTTCACACAGTGTAATGAAATATTCTGAAAGAGATGTGTCAATCAAGTAACCACTTCCATTTTTCAGTCAGTTTTCCTGCTTCGAAGTCTTGTCTCTTCTCTGTGTAAGGTACATTATATTGGTAAATCATTATACGCTGTTTAAGGTTTCTGAAAGTGGATTTGAGGAGTAAAGAGGCCCCCACTTGCCTTTGCCTAAAGTCCCTGTCTTTAGGCAGGCTGGCCCCCTAACTCTGTAATAAGAAGGGAAGACAGCAAACTGCTAAGAGTATTAAAATTATTTGAGAACAACTAGAAGGTAAAATATTTCTAAACTAGATGATGGAATTTTATTCCAAAATATAAGAATTCATGCAGTAAAGCAGAAACCTGGAAGTCCTGTCATGGGACTCTCATCCATGGGAAGAAAGCTCAACTAGGAAATTCAGCTCGACTACTCTGGTTCATGCTGTGGAATAACCCCTCTGTATGCTGTGAATATGTATTATTCTCATTGATCAACTTTTAAAAAAGCTGATTGTCCTATAGCAAGGCAGAATAAGGCTAGGCAGGAAAGCCAAACTGAAAATGCTGGGGGGAAGAAGGGCCAAATCAGGGAGATGCCAGCCACTCACTGAGCAAGCAGGACATGCAGAAAACAAGGTAGCAAGCCATGAGTCATATGACAAAGCATAAATAGAAATATGTGTTAGTTTAAGTGTAAAGGTTATCTGGTAACAAGTCTGAGTTATCAGCCAAGCATTTATAATTCATATTCCCCCTCTGAGTTGGTTATTTGGGACCAGGCAGTAGGGACAGGAAACATCCCTCTACAGGTTGGTTTCTGCTGAATACCATGAGTGCCTGATTTGATGATGTCTTCTAGCTGCTGGACATCATGAGTGCCTGATTAGATGATGTCTTCTATCTGCTGCCGTTTGTTCTTTCCCCTGGAAGCATCATGGCGGGGGGAGGCACTCTGCTGACTTCTTCAGTGGGGCTTCCCCAGTAGATCTCTTCTAGACATTGGTACCCCAGCCCTGATGTAAACAGAGGTTTCTCTGTCTCACCCTGACCCACGGCTGCTTCTAAATAATCACTCAGAGGCGTAACATTAATTACAAACTGTTTGGCTTATAACTCAGGCCTACTACTAACTAGCTCTTACAACTTAAATGAACCCATTTCTACTAATCTATGTTTTGCCACATGTCTAGTGGCTTTACCTATGTTCTAATACATCTTGTTCTTCCAGTAGCTGGCTGGCATCTCCAGACTCTACCCTTCTTCTTCCTAGCATTCTTAGTTTGGTTGTCTTTCCTATACTTCCTGCCTGGCTACTGGCTAATCATCATTTTATTAAACTAATTTGAGTGATAAATTTTTACAATGTACAAGAGGATTATAGCAACACATTTCCCCTTTTACTCTAATTAAAAAGGAAGGTTTTGACCTTAATATAGTAAAACCATATACAACAAAAGTTATTAAGCAAGAATTACAGCAACAATATCTAATCCAATTTTGCATTTGGCAAAATTAGAGAAAAGACTTAATTATCTTTCTTATCTTGTTGAGTCTAAGGTTTTGTATCTAATTTACTTTCTATTATAACTAAAAAAAGCTATAATTATAACTATTTGGTTTTCAACTCCATCAAAGACCCCAGAAAGGTGAAATGTTACCTAATGATAGGGACCTCAAGCTGTCTAGGCAGTCACCCAAAGTTTCTCTGTAATGTTCAGACATCCAACTCTGGCCTACAGGACTGGAGTATCTGAAAGACTTTCCTATGAAACTTGGAATTTCTTATGACTGTCCTACCTTGTCTTGGCTAAGTTCAGTAGTCACATTTCTTACATCATGTTAGTCTAGTTTATAGAGCAACTGTCAGCAATTGAGGCAGGGACAATTTCTTTGCCCACATGGCTAGCTTTTGCCATTAAAAAAACCAAACTCCATATGGAGGTTTCTTCAGGGACCATCATCCTCTTTGAAGTCATTGGTACTGCCAGGAGCAGAAGAGTCTCACTGTCGAGAAAAGTCTAAGTTCTTAAAACATTTCAAATGCCATATTCTGTGGGTCTTTGAAATGTTTGAAGAGTGCCTATCTACCTGAAATATATTTCTATATGACCTTGAAAAACCTAACTAACATAACTATAAGTCTGCTATTATAGATGACTAGTAATCTGTATTTCTTAGCTATACATTATATTTTTAAATGAACTCCATAAGCACAATACCCTAAACAAGAGTAGGAATATACATACAGTAGAACAAAATTAACTTAAAATTGTATCAATTAACCAAAATCCATTCCAATGTAAAATATATAAGATTAATAGTTGTATTTTAGATTAAAATAGATTCAATAACCTACTCTTTCTCTATCATTTCTACATCACCCTGATTTGATGGTACCCTTTGCCTGCTCACTCAGTTGAGCTGCACCAGCCACCTCTGCTGCATGTTGTAGGATGCTGGTTTTTCAGAGCACCTGGGTTGAGATGCTTTCTGTCTCTTGGCTTTTCTCTGTTACTCTCTACTCATTTTGTAACTTTAGCTGACTATGTCCTTGAGTATAATGACTATATTCTTCGATTGGACTAGAGTGTTGTCTTAAGGTCACTACTATTGTGAAGAAACATCATAACCAAAGCAAGTTGGGGGTGAAAGGGTTTATTTGGCTTACACTTCCACATTATAGTCCATCATTGAAATTAGGACAAGATTCCATCAAATGAGGCAGGAACCTGGAGGCAGGAGCTGATACAGAAGCCATAGAGGGATGCTGCTTACTGGCTTGCTACTCATGATTTGCTCAATATGCTTTCTTAT
Source organism: Ondatra zibethicus (assembly GCA_004026605.1). Classification (NCBI taxonomy): domain Eukaryota; kingdom Metazoa; phylum Chordata; class Mammalia; order Rodentia; family Cricetidae; genus Ondatra; species Ondatra zibethicus. The sequence goes on along the minus strand of PVIU01003846.1, from coordinate 126,495 downwards.
AAAACCCAGGATCACCAACCTAGGGGCAGCACTTCTCACAATGGGCTAGGTCCTCTCCCATCAATACTAATTAAGAAAATACATTACAGTCAGATCTTATGGAGGCATTTTCTTAATTGAGGTTTCCTCCTCTCAAATGACACTTGCTTGTGTCAAATTGACACAAATCTATCCAGCACAAGTGTCAATCAGCTCTCTAAAGCTGTATTTACAGTTTTACGTCATATGCATTTTTTTTCTGGGAAAGGATCTATATGAGCCACTCAAAGTGATCTATGATCTCAGCATTGGAAATGTCAGTCTTGACTGGGCACTCTCAACTTCCTGCTTTATTCCCAGCAGAGTGTGATGGAGATAAAGAAAGAAAAGGGTGAAAAAGAGAAGAGTCACTGTCCCTTGTTGGTGATCCTTCCTCCAGACATGAGGAGGAAGCTGGGTGAGGTTTCCTCTAAGATGGTATTCCTCTGTGCCCTTTAGACACTGTTCTTCCTTACCTGTGCAAAGCCTAGTCCTCAGAGGAATGCCATAGTTACTGATCAGTTTACTGAACAGGGGCCTGAGAGATTCTTCTGTACTCTCTGCTGTGCTGGATATGGTGGCATTGAGGCTGACAGGGTACATGGGTGGTGTCCATGAGGACCTAGCTTCCCCCAGTTTGTCCATAACCATAGATTATATCTTGACCACCACATGGGGTTTAAAGGCATCTCTGTGAGGTAGATCCTCTCTTCATGACTATAAGGATGTGGGCAGAAGAGGGAGTGTTTCCTGTCTGATTATCATATGTAACATGAAGGGTCTGCTTTGTTGGGGTTTCTGTCCTGCCCAGTTCCCACAGCTGGCAAGTCCCAAAGAAAATCACACAGAGTTCTCCATAAGTTATAAACTGAATGGCCCATTAGCTCAGGCTTCACATTAGCTCTTATAATGTATATTAATCCATTATCTTTATCTATGTTAGCCACATGGCTCAGTACCTTTTTCAGTGGGGCAGGTCACATCCTGCTTCTTCTGTGGTCTGGGCAGGACTGCTGAGGGAGCTTCCTGCTTCCCAGAATTTTCCTATTCTCCTTTCCCCGCCTCTACTTCCTGTCTGGTTGTCCCACCTATACATCCTGCCTGGCTAATGGCCAATCAGCGTTTATTTAAAACATAATTGACAGTATATAGAATTGTCCTACACCACTTCCCCCTCTTTTTTTTAAAACAAAGTAAAATAGTCATAGTCCATTTTTTGGGAATGTGGGCATAGTATTCCAGGCTACTTCTTGCTGGTTGAGGGCACTGATAATCTTTTAGGGACCTAAAGAAAATTTAGAATTATGATCAAGTCCTTACTGGAGTATCCTGTGAGTCTTGATCATCTCAGGCAGCAGTCTTGAAACTGTTCTGGATGTAGAACTCAGACATCCGAGCCATCTGTTCCTACTGGAGATTTCTCAGGTAGTCTTCCTTAACTCATTCTTAACTCAGAATGAATCCACAACCTCTCATTTCCTGTGGGAAAAAAAGCAAAATCTCTTCTCCAAAGTAACATACCTTTTGACTTCAATTTTGAAGTCAAGGTATTTTCAAAACACCTATCTTGGATTAATTTAGCAGCATTTATAAGCAAATATCTTTTAGCAGCTGTTGCTCCTTCCTCAGCATTCAAACAATTCAAAGAGAGCATAATAGCATACAGTATCAAGATTCTCTGTGTAATTTTCATCTTTACATGGCTTTATTTTAACCTCTATTTCTTTTATTTTTACTTTTAACTTTTGGCTTTTTGAGACAGGTTCTCTGTGTATCTTTGTCCTGGAACTCCCTCTGTAAACCAGGCTATACTTGAACTCACAGAGATCTGCCTTTCTCTGCCTCCCCATTGCTGGGATTAAAGGTGTGTGCTACCATACCTTGAACTCACAGAGGTCAGTCTAGCTCTGTCTCCCAAGTGTTGGGATTAAAGGTGTTTACCACCACACCCAACTACTCTCTTTCTTTCTTTTTTATTTTAAGGACTTTAACCTTTTTTTTCAAGTCTGTGTATATTTTTAACACACTGTAAACCATTTAGAGGTTTTCTTCATTTTTGAATCTCTCTTTACTGTATATCTCTCTTTTTCTGACCACATGAGTCTTTAATTTACCAAGCAATATGGGGAGGATTAAAGCCATGGCTTCGACGACTGGATCCAGCCCATTCCTTAGCTTTCTGCAATTCCAGCCTCATGACTGTAGCCATGTTTATTGCCACAATTCTATGGCATTTCAAGTTCCCTGCCAGCAAGCAAGCTGCAGCAGTGTGCTCACAAACCACACTCAAATGCTCTGTAGTTGGACCGCCTGCCTGAAAAAGTCAGAGTTTGCCTTGGCAGGATGGCCCAGAAAACCAGCATTTTAAAACAGCACAGCTTTTTTCCTGCTATGGCTGAAAACCGAAAAGCATGTGGTCAGCTTTTTATCAACACTATTTAAGTGTTTCTTGGCAGGACCTCTTAAAAGAGCTGCAAGGCTTTACAGCTAAAGCTGAGTCAGGAAGCCTCTCTTAGATGAGAGTGCTTGCTTGCCTCTAGCAAGCAGAGCAGACCCAAGAAATTGCTGCTACCAAGAAACCACGTGCAATGTTGTCATTTTGTTCTAGAATTACTTCCCAAGCTGTCTCAGGCTTTATGTGGATGCAGTTGCCCACGTGGGTGCCACTCTGTAACATGAGGGCCTTCTTGTTGGGTTTCTGTCCTGCCCGGTTCCCCAGCCATTTAGTCCCAGAGAAAAATCGTACAGAGAGTCTGCATTAGGTTATAAACTGATTGGCCCATTAGCTCAGGCTTCATATTAGCTCTTATAATGTATATTAATCCATTATCCTTATCTATGTTAGCCACATGGCTCAGTACCTTTTTCAGTGGGGCAGGTCACATCCTGCTTCTTCTGTGGTCTGGGCAGGACTGCTGAGGGAGCTTCCTGCTGCCCAGAATTCTCCTATTCTCCTTTCCCCACCTCTACTTCCTGTCTGGTTGTCCCACTATACATCCTGCCTGGCTAATGGCCAATCAGTGTTTATTTAAAACATAATTGACAGTATATAGAATTGTCCTACACCAATCTTATGAGCTGTTAGCAGTATCCTCTCATGAGCAAAGAAGGAAAGATAAGTCATAGTGAACTAGGGGCACAGAACTGTATAGAGACTGTTGTTGTTGTCAATGTGTGAGCACGTGCATGCATGTGTGTGTGTGTGTGTATGTATGTATGTGTGCATGTGTATGCATGTATGTGCATGTGTGTGCAGTTGCTGGTAAAGACCAGAAACAGAAGATCCTCAGGAGCTAGAGTTCCAGACAGTTATGAGCATAGAGCTAACACCTGAACTCAGGGCCTCTGCAGGAATAGTGTGTGCGAAGTCATCTCTCCAGTCCCTGGCTAGCTTCCGCCTGAAACAGTGTCAGCAGCAACCCAGCTGTAGCTTGCTTTCAAGAAAGCTGTAAGTGTAAAAGAAACTGAATGCATTTTGTTTGCTGAACAAACTAGAAGAGAAACCATAACAATGATTCAAAAGTACATATAAAGACAAGGCAGTTGCCAAGGACTCTCCTATCAATGCTGTGTCATGCCTTTGTACCATACTTTAGACATTCAGAACTGATAGTTCATTCTGCCTATCCTCAGGGAGATCAGGGGACTAAGGAAATGGCAGATTCAGGCACAAAACCCAACCCTTCTGACTTGGAGTTTAGCCATTGCCTTGCCCCAGCACCTACAAGGTCTCTGTCCCCAGCAAAGAGATTTCAAGCAGCAGCTGTGGTGCCTGGCATTAACACCTTATTTGCTCTTATGGGGGTAAGGGATGAAACAGTCTCCTCGTTATCTTTTCCATCTATGAAACATTTACTCAATGCCATCTCTGGGTAGATGAGTCATAATTGACAGTGTTAGAATATTTATGTCATCTAGGTAAGTAAGTGCTCAATTGAAGCAAGCTTCCTTTTTCTTTTACTGTGAGTGTCTTAGGATAAAAAGGGTAATGTTTTCAAAAATAGTTTTGCCTTTAGGTATTAGTTTAAACCTTAGAACCAACGTGTCTTGTATATATATTTATATTTCTCTCAAATTGCATACATGTACAATTTTTACACAATTGCATCTATAATTGTATAATTCATATATGATTATATGCTATTGTAAAATACATATCATTTGTGTATCTATCAAACACAATATATGTAATATATGTACAATAATACAAGGCGAGAGAAGGAAATGATAAAGTTCCCTAGAGCTCCACGGAACATGAATAAGCATATGGACTGTTCTCTTACACCTACTCCACAAGTTTGAGTATTGAAGATTTATATAGTTAGAGACTATGTGGTGTAAATATGTATAAATTTATATTGTGCTAATTTATGGCATGTGGTACAGAAGGCTGCTTGCAAGTTAGAGCGTATTTCTTCCCACGTTTCTGCTGAAATATTCATCTCCGGGTCCCTTCCTCATGCTTGCCTTTGTCTCCCTGCAGATGTTTGGAGCAGCTTGTTTTCAGGGGAGTGGAAGGACGCTTCCAGAATGCAATTCAGGTGAAGAATGCACCATCCCAGCTAGGAGGCAACTGAAGGGGGTCCCCCTCACCTTCAGTCCTGACAGCTTCTGTTTGGAGTAGTTGCTTCCAAGGAGCAGCGTCCTTTGTATCTGCTATCCCTGTCCTACAGGCATGACAGCATCTTGTCATCTACATATTAGAACTCCAGTGGATATGGGAAGCTTCAGATTGTACACACACACACACACACACCCCTACACACATACACACACCTACACACACATGCCCGCACACGCACACATGCACACACACAGAAGGAGAGAGAGAGAGCTGACTTATGTTAGAGGCACTCTGGTCTGGTCCATGCCTAGTTATTTGTGGCTGTAGCAAGGGGGAAAAGATGGCTGGAGGTGAGAAGTTCACAGGGGCTCACAGACCACACTCCACTTAGCCCACTCTTACATCCGTGTAGGTTGCTTCTGAAAGTCCTTCGATTGACCTGCTTGAGTTAATCAATGTATGTTTTCCTGGTACCTCCACCTGGTGGCATGTTCATGGGAAGTGGGGTGACCAAGAAGGGGGCCGTGGGCAGGAAGAGGAAGAAAACCAGAGCCCCAAATTGATTAAACAGACCCCAGATGACCACCAGCTCACTGGGGATGGTGAAAGCTTTTAACCACCCACAGCTCCCGGCAGCCCAGAGACTCCCTTCCCGGGTCAGATCTGTCTCTCTCAACACAGGGAAATTAGTGAGCAGCTATTTTTAGATTGTTTACTTTTCATCTCCTGTTAGAGCCCTGCTGCTGGAGCAGTTTGAGAAGAGATGTATTTGTGGTGGTAATGGAGACGTCTATTGATCGCACAAGGATTCGAGAATCAGATCGACTTTGCAGGTCTTGCAAGTACCATGAGTTTGCTAGTCCTCTCACAGTGTTCCGCCAAGATGAGCTAACATTTGCACAAATCTTCAACATTTTGGAACCTTTTTAAAAATGCATGATGCCGTGTGAGCATTTCTCAATTGCCTTGTCAGTTTTAAAGTTTTTGCAGGGAAAGAAAAGAAATCGCTAAGTGTTTATAAGGGAGAGCCTTAGAGACACTAAGCCAGGAAATGTCACAGACATAACACAACCATAGTCAGTCTTTCCAAGAGAAAACGGATAATCCTGTCTACTTGGCCACCCTGGGTTGACTAAAACAAACAAACATAAAAAATCCTGCATCTGAAATATTTACTGACATACAAGGTTGGCTAACCTTTCTGGCACTCCTGTCTGATTTCCTCATTGTCGGGAGCTTTCTGGATTTTGCCAATCCATGATGACCACACCCAGCGAGAAAGCAAACACCCATACTCACCTAAAAAAAGGAAGTCCATTCTAAGGAGAAATAAGTGGAAAACGTGTTTGTCTGGATTGTAAGGCCCTGGTATGTAGACTGTGAACTTTAGGAAGCTGTGAGACTATAGGAACAACGTGTCAAGTAAAGGACCATTGCTGAAAGTTTACGGCCTGATGTCCTTCCTGGACTATCCTTCACCTTTCTTACGATCTCTCAAGGAAGGTGAGATGTTGTCACTATTCTGTTGTTATTTTTCAGGCTTGAAGGAGGTGTGATTTTGCTAGCCTGAGTATTGCCAATGACAAAACCGAACGTCTGATGCGAGTAGTACGTGATTGTGATGGTTAGCATTGGTTTTCAACTCGTCAGGATCGGAAATCAGCTAGGAGACAGGTCCTCAGGCCCACTTGTTCAGTCTCTGGGCAAGCCTAGGAGGGGGGTTTTCTTGATGAAGTTAATGGAGAATGGAGATGAGAAGGGCCATGGTAAAATTGGGCTTGTGTCCTCGACAGCATAGCAAAGAGAAGGAAGCATGGATATTCACCACCCTGACTATAGATGCAGCACAACCAACGGCCTCAAGCGCCTGCCAGCAGCACTCCACCACCAACGCAGACTGTATCTTTGAACTTTGAACCAAAATCAACCCCTTCTTCCTTAAAGCGCCTTTTCTGAGATATTTTATCGCAGTGATAGGAATAGAAATGAATTCAGTGGTGTTTGCAGAAACCTGATCGAGAAGTGGCTTGAAGAATCTTAGTGTTTTCAAAGAAGGGGGATGCGTCAGCAGCGCCTGAAGAAACCCCTGCCATGGATTTTAAAGACAGACATCTGAAAATATTAACTCTCAGGACAACGCTTTGATTTGTTATGATTCTCAGTGGGACGGGAGGGAGGAGATGGTGCCTGGATCTAAAAGCAGGTGCCATGCTTCCACGGGGCCCTTCTCTTCCTTTGACAGATCCATGAGTAATTGACTTCATTTACCAAACAGGCTGAGAACAACGTAAAATTATGCTACTCATCTGAACTGAAAAATCTCCTCTGTTTTCCAGCACAGTCTCAGAGCACCATGTGTGAGAGAACACGACAGAATAGAAACTGATTATGCAAAATGAGAGAAAGGGAACTGCATCTCTTGGTGGCATGTGGCAGCCTTGTGGGGAAGGCAGAGCCCAGGGACACTGGGTGCTATCTCTGACGACCATGTGTCACAAGCTGAATGGCCGGATGGGGCTAAGATATGGGCTTATATGTCCTTGTACACAGCTCTTTGAGACACGCGTGCATTACACAAACATCACTGACACATTCAAAAAGGTGCCCTGAGTGGTCACCAATGACAACATTCACATCGAGGTAAAGAGGGAAACACTATTCATTTTTTTTTCTGGTTTCTCTGTGTTATCCCAGGGTCTCCACTCTGGTCTTTACAGATCCCTCGAGGGATATGAATAGCCTTTCAGAGCCACACCCACTCAGCACAGTGACTACAAAAGCTTTGAAAAGGATGGAAATGATTGCTTATATAGAGAGGTAAGAAGGAGGTGGAGGGGAGAATAAAGGCTTTTTAGTGCTCTGAGACTCTAGAGAGAAGGGATCAAAGTGGCATTCTAAAGTCAAGGTTGGTTGCTCAGTGTGGCTACCAAAGGCTGCGAGCCTAGGAGCTCTCCAGGGTCCTGGGTCCCTACTACAATAATAAATAGATCATGCCCTACTTTCAGATTACCTGAGCCCTCCCCAAAGTTTGTTCATAGATATGCATATACTTATGACTGAATCCGGACTCTAATGACTCTCAGTGTATAAAAGCATGAGACCTTAAAGGATGATTGAAGACCTATTTAATGAACTCTGTATACTGGTGCTCAATTTCATTCCTGGCTATATACGTACCATGAGAAAATGACATCATTTCGAGGCTGGGTCCTTCGACAACAGACATTTGATTTTTCTCCCTTCATCATCTTGGAAATGGACAGCAGGATTCTAAGGACAGTACCTCGGAGCAGAGGGACTTGCTCTATTCAGATCTTGGAAAATCTGAATAATAAAATAAGGCAAAGTGATAGATCACAAATCACTAGGGAAAAATTACAAAAGCCTGCATCCATGCTGATCCTAAATGGAAAAGTGATTGGCAGAGAAGAAAGCATTTGTGCTCATAGCCAAAGTCACTTTACAAATCACAACTAACGAAAATTCATAAAGCAAAAAATTATATCAAAGGACCCTCTAAAATTAGAAAGCTCCACAATTAGTTAAGACAAAGTATAAAGGACAGAGCTCCTTACAGAAAGACAAAAGATGCTAAAAATTAATTCCAAAATAATACTGTTAATGAGAACCATACTTCAATTTTTTTTAAAAAAAACAACATTTTAGAAATAGCATGTAAATGATTACATTTGGAAGTATACCAAATGCTCCTTGCTTTGGAATTTGCTTTTGCCTGGGCATTAAGATGGTTGAGGAGATATGAAAAGGCAATTGTTGAAATGGAAGAGGAAAATTAATACTGAATTTTTAACATTTGCATGTTGAAATCTTAGCTATATTGCTAGGAAAAAATGAAGGTCAGAGTGCAGAGCTAAGCCACTAGAGGCCAGGCAGTGGTGGCACACACCTTTAATCCCAGGACTCGGGAGACAGGCCAATCTCTGTGAGTTCAAGGCCACCCTGGGCTACACAAAAATTGATCTAGTCTAAGAGAGAAACAGAGCCCACACAAAGGTGATCCCAGCACTTGAGATCTCATGCCTTTAATCCCAGCACTAGGGAGGTGGAGACAGGAGTGGAATGGCTGGGCGGAGAGAGGAGTATAAGGCTGAAGGAGACAGGAGCTCAGTGCAGTCTGAGGAACAGTGTAGTCTGAGGACAGGAATCGCCTAACCCTTTGGTCTGAGCATTGGTAGAGGTAAGAACTCTCTAGTGGCTGCCACTCTGTTTCTCTGGTCCTTCAGCTTCTACCCCCTGATAGCTGACTCTGAGTTTTTATTATTAATACTAATTAGAATTTGTGCTATGGAAAAGTATTACATTCTCTTTATAAATCTCCTTCCTAAACCCAACAAAGGTTAGAGCTGATGGGTCATTTTTACATTGTGCATAGAACCCAAAGAAGACGCATTGAACACAGAGGGATTGCAAGACAAAAAAAATCACTCCTCTCATTTCCCCAAAATGGAGAAAAAAATAAGGGTGGTAGAGAAGGGAGAGATGGGTGGTACAAACTGTGTCCTGATTCTCAGACTGAGCACTCAGCTGGAGAGGGCTTCATAAGGGGTTAGGGACTGAGACTATGTCTCCATAGCAAACCAAGGGGGACCCATAAAACTGAAGTCAGACACATTGCGCAGGTAAGCAAATGAAGGGACTTAGTTTAGCTGTATAAAAGTTCATATGTTATGGGCAGACTAAGGGATTTCCAACATTCCCTAGGGAGAAATGTCATAGGTAGCTAAGAGTATTGTCTAAGCAACCTGCCTTGCAGGGTCTTTCTTTGTGCAGTGGCCTGCTCTTGAGGGGTCTAAGGCTAATGGCTAATCCTGAAGAAAGAATGGGGGTCCTTATCAGAACCCTTAGTCTTCTTGGACCAATGGGAGTTAAAGCCCCACGATTAAGACTAGGTGGGCATAGTGTTTCAGCCATAACGGTATCCAGGAGACATCATCGGCGTCATTGGTCAATAGCCCTGACCAGTGGTAATTTACAAGTCACCTGAGTCTAATTCAGCCTTTACATTCACAAGGATGTGAAGGACAGAGTATGGACTCAGACATTGTTTTTGAGTGGATTTGGAAGGATACAGTGACCAACTGTCTCCATTTGCCTAGCACTGAGTCATTGGTCAGGATGTGTGAATTTAAGTGCCCATACTGAGATACATATGCACAAACCAATATAAGCCTATCACCTACATGGGTAGCCAAACTGAAAGGCTGGATGCTATTTTCTTATCCAGGCTAGGCTTGAGTTGCTTGAAGACCACTTAAACTAATATATTGGAGTGATTCATCCAAATTGGGCTAAAATTTACTTACAGGTCTTCCCCTTCTCCCTCAGCTCATCAGTACCAGAAGATCATAGCAATTTCAGACCAATGTCATTACACAACTGAAAGTAGTAAGAGAGAGCACGCAGAAGAAAACAGTCCCCACAATAGCAAAGCTAAATAAATAGCAGGGCACAGACTCCTCCTTCCGAAGGAGGAGTTTGTAAAGATTTCCTCATCCACCATGACAAATAGAAAATCCACAGCTCTGGTGAGGTGGAAGAGCTGTTTTTAGATGTTGAGCTACAGGGAGTATCAGACTGTGGCCTCCCTAGAGCACAGATGTAAATGAGTCCTGTGGCTTCTGAAGTTTATAACCTGGAGGGGTTCACTGACCAGAATACAGGAGGGGAATTGCCATCCAACCCCACAGTTCTCTTGAGAAAACCAAAGGTTGGAGACTAGGGGTGACAAGGCAGATACAATTTATGGGACAGATGATGAAAGCGAGGTTTTCTAATTTGACTTTTGTGCGAGACAAAGCATTCTGACCAAAAGCAACTTGGGGAGGAAAGGGTTATGTCATCTTATACTTCTGGGTTATAGTCCATCGCCGAGGGAAGCGGGGAGGGGAATGTGAAGTGGAAATCATGAAGAAACACTGCTGACTGCCTCACTCCTGCTTTGTCACGCAACCAGGACTACCGATGTAGGGATGGTGCCTCTCGTGGTGGGCATGGTTCTCCTACATAAATTAGAAATCATAAAGATGCCCCACAGATATGCCCATAAGGCAATCCGATCTAGGCAATTCTCCAATTGAGTTTCTTCCTCCCAGGTGACTCTAAGTTGAATGATATTAGCTATAAAAACTAAATAGGAAAGGAGAGGACAGACATCCAGAGAAGTTCCCCTAATTCAGTAGTTATTAACCTTCCTAATGTAATCCTTTAATACAGTTCCTCGCATTGTGACCTCCAACCACAAAGCTATTTTCCTTGCTACTTCATAACTAATTTTTTTACTGTTATGAATCATAATGTAAATATCTCATATGCAATTCCTTTGTTAGATCCTCCAAAGGGGTTGCAATCTATAGGTTGGGAACCATGAGCTTAATGTCAGCAGGAAGGGATCAAACTGAAGTCACTTAACCTCATGCCACACATGGAATGAATACAGCCTGGTATCCAGAAATATAAAGTTCACAGTGCCCATATCTCATAAAAATATTAACAAGGATTCAAAGTTCCAGGGAACCATGTCTCTTAACAAGAAGAAAATGTCATTCATAAAAAGAGCTACAGAAATTACAGGTGGTGGGATTCTTGGAAAAAGACTTAAAGCCACTATTAATGTGTGAGTTTTATACATATGGCAAGTATCTTAAGGACATTCTGTACATGATGAAGAGAGAAAGGAAAAGTTTAAGAGTAAGAAAATAAACCCTATAGAAAAGCTCTAGGAAAAAAAACTATATGTTAATCAGACTAACAGCAGAATAAACATGGCAGTGTTTGGAATCATAGCAAGAGAAACTCCTCCAGATAAAACACAGGCATGTTTATGAGCCCAGAGAAAGTGGGCAGAGAAGCAGTGACCTGTGGGAAATTATCAAGAAGTTTGACATACAAGTAATTGAGCTCCAAGGAAGAGGGAAGAAAGAATATTGATTTCTCTGAAATTACAGGGGATTTCTATCACAATAAATGCCTCTAGAAGTTGAAACTATCATTAGTTCCAAAGTGTATTTGATCCAATCCTACTGAACATCATATCTGATCCCGCATTGTAGTGTGGTATCAGCTGTTTCCCTTGTGTTCACATGTCTGATTGGAGCTGTGGGTCACAGCGGCTGTCAGTCCTGAGATGGTATTGCCCTGTGTATCACTAGCATTGAAAGACTCTAAATTCAAAACTTGGAGTCTAGTTTCTATCTAATGCCAATTGTTTTTACACTTTTCAACCATGAGCAGAGATAGAAACAATAAATTGGAGTCTGACTACTCAGCTGGCTTGACACCATCAGACTTTACTAGATAAAACAGTATATAGCTCTCTAAGAAGGAAGGATAGAGAATTCCAAATGCATATGAAAACACAGGCACGCCTTCATTTGTGGTGTTACATCCCAATAATTTATCATAAATTAAAATATGTAAGTAAAAAATGTGTGTATGTGCCTAGATAACTCAACACCAAAGCTTAGCAATGCAACATGCTGTAGTGTCAATTTTTTATTTCTTGTGAGCACATGGTTTCCTGAAAGCCATGACTTACTACCTCTGTTTAACATCAAGAAGAAGGATTGGAGGATATGTTGCTAACCCAGCAAAGGTCCAAATTCAAAGTCTGGATCACAGTTTCTGATAAATGCATGTGGACTTTGTGGTGGAAAAGCCCCATTCTTAAATCAAATCATCATGGTGGTTGGCAGTTGTGGGCATAAGTCCATAATTTGGGAGACAGAACCTCTTAGTTCTTTCCATAAATTGAGTGTTAATACCATGAGTGCGAGAACTTACCCAAGCTGTGGTCCAAGAAGTAGATGGGACCTCTTATTTTATGTTTCAAAGTTTGATATCTGCTTCTTTTCTCATTCAACATGACAGAAGGATTCTATCTACAGTCCTATGTAACTATATTTCCATGCCTGAGTCAGTTATCTACTCTCAGAAACAATCTGTGTTCTTTTACACTGTTTAATTGTCACTGGGAAGTTGTCTGCCTGCCTATCCATGGCCCACGTGTTCCAGACTCTTTGAATTTCATTGTTGAGTTGAAATATTTGAATTCTTCACAGTAAGATGTGAGAAAGCCAAGTAAATTGGAATCTCTCAAGTGGTACTCTCCACACTTGCCTCCAGTGTGCTGGATGATCTTCCAGGACTCTGAGGGCAAGAGAGAGCCATGATATGGAAGTAGTGCATGTCCTTGGTTCATCTTGGTGGGAAATCACATCTGCTAGAAAAGCCATTATTGAACTGGCCAGTAGCTAGCAACTGTTCCTGCTGAGTTAAGCCATGCCACGTTACAATTTGCTTATGGTTCCAGTTCCATGGTACTTTCATCCCATGTAGCTGCTAAAGGAGAAAGATGTTGGAACCTTACAGGTAGGCCACAGACTCATGGTGATGCAGAGATTAATAGAAATTTGTTAATTTAAGATGTAAGAGTTATCTAGGAATACATGTTAGCTATTGGCCAAACAGTGTTGTAATTAATATAGTTTCTGTGTGATTATTTGGGTCTTGGTGGCTGGGAAACAAACGAGTGGTCTCTGATTACAAAATGATGTCCAACATGGGGCATGGATCCACATAAGACCTAAAGAAAGCTTTAAAATGATTGAGGGGCTTCTAGACTCACAGAAACAGGATTCAGTTTGAGCTTCTTGGTAGCTGTATATTTTTAGATAGGCTCTGATTGCTGGCAGTTCCTTTAAAAAAAAAAAAAGGTGTCCTGACTCAGCATTAGCAGCAAAACATGCATAGCTCCTCTAAGAGACAGCTTCCTGGTTCATGCTGATGGCATAAATGGCTCTGGCTCTTTTTGGAGGTCTTGTTATGGAGCACTTGAATGGGGTTTGTGGGCAGCATGCTGCAAGTTACTTGGTGACAGCATGGGCCAACTGCTTCCCAGAGTTGAGGTGGTGAGCGTTGCTCCCACCCAGCGGTCCCAGAGCTGGTGATAAACATTTCTCCATCATATTTAAAGACCAAGAGAAGCAGAGCCAGCATCTAGGGCAGCTGAAACCACACTGCTTACCATTTTAAAACACTCCTTGTCAGAAAAGGATTTCAGAAACACAAAAGGGTAGATTCAGACATAAAAGATCTCTAAACAATACACAATGTGTTGATAAAGGTTTCTGTCTTGCCTGGTCCTGCAGTCATTTAGTTCCAAAGAAACATACAAAGGCCTACATTAATTATCAACTGGTTAGCCTGTTAGTTCAGGATTCTTATTAACTAACTCTTACATCTTAAAGTAACCCATAATTCTTGACTGTGTTCGTCATGTGGCTTGGTACCCTTAATTAGTGAGGTGCTCTCATCTTGCTTCCTCTGCATCTGGGTGACGACTGCAGATTGAGCCCTTCCAGTTCCCAGAATTCTCCTAGTCTGGTTGTCCCACCTATACTTCCTGACTGGCTACTGGCCAATCAGCATTTTATTAAACCAGTATAAGTGACAAATATTTACAGGGTTGGTGTGGGAGGTCCTTCTGTCTATGTGTTGCTTTTATTGATTAATGAATAAAGAAATTGCCTTGGCCTGTTGATAGGGCAGAACTTAGGTAGGTGGGGAAACTGGACTGAATTCTGGGAGAAAGAGGGTGGAGAGAGATACCATGGGGCTACCAGAGTCAGACATGCTGAAACTTTGACAGTAAGCCCACTGGAGAAAGACACTGGGAACTTTAGCTGGTAAGCCACAGCCATGTGGTGATATAGAGATTAATAGAAATAGGTTAAATTAATATGTAAGAGTTAACCAATAAGAAGCTAGAGCTAATGGGCCAAGCAGTAATTTAATTAATACAGTTTCTGTGTGATTATTTTGGGGATAAGTGGCCGGGAACTAATAAGTGGCCTTCCTCCTACACCAGTCTACTTTAAGAGGTTGATGGGCATTGAAGAAACTCATGGAATTTGCTTTCAATGTGACAAGGCCAGCCATTTAGGCAAGAAACTACTCTTGCTCAATGATATGCTCTATAAACTGGACATGCAGGACCCACAGAAAAATGACTGCCTAAAGACCATGAGATAATCCTTCAGGGTTCCTGCTTCATCAAAAAGTCTGCCAGACTGGCACCCAAAGTGATGGATGAAATCCACTTAAAAACCTGAGAGGGCTTAAAAAGGAGAGAGAGTTTAACACAGCTTTTTGCTGTTTACTGGGGCATGCTGCAGAGAGATTTCCTGACTTGGCAATAGCAGCAGAAAAAAAGCTGCGCCATTTCGAAACAAGGTGCAAACTCTGGCTATGGAGCATTCCTGGGCTCGGATGTTTGTGTGCCTACTTGGGGTTGGGAGTAAAGTAGCTGAGACCATGCCTGTGGCTGAGCTCTTCCTGCCTGGGTAGGCAGCAGGATGGCCAAATGGACTCGCTGTGTGCCTGGAACTGCGTGTGGCTCAGGGGCACCAAATGGCTCTAAAACAGGAGCAGCTCTGCCATGCTGAACTGTGCTGATCTCAGGCAGGAACTATCATAATTATCATAATAACAGTGCAGTTAAGGTTTAGACTGGACAGAAAACAGGCAGTACCGTATTACTCCTACATGGCGCAACTTAGGTTTTTAAGATATGCTTACCATTTTTAAGAAGTGCTCCTGGATAGTAAAGAATTACAGATTCACAATAGGACAGATTCAGACATAAAAGACCTCTAAATGGGTCATACTGTTAGATAAAGTACGTAGGCTTGGGAGAGAAAAAAAATAATATAGAGAGTATTAAATAAAGTTAATGCCTTTAAAAAAGGGTAAAGTCTTTAAAGAGACAGAGTACAGATAGTCATAGATTAAAAAAAATAAGCCACATGAAAATGAAAAATTCACAGAATGTCTGGATTATATATTTTGTTGTGTTTTCTTTAAATTTTTTGACTGTAAAGGAGCTAAGTGCAGGGAGACATTTCATTGTATGTACTGCTAAGCCAAACCAGCATGGATATTATAAAGGTATTATGACTTCAGAATTTGGGTCTAAGGATATGATGCTTTGAAAAAGAGGTTCTTTTGTTTTCACAGAGGATGAGACCCTGTGGATTCCTTCTACACCATTATGGTATGATAGACCACATCCTCCTAAAAGGTCACTGTGAACACCTTCAGAAAATTACTTCACTCAACTGGTGACTGAGATGAACCTAGCACACAGGATACACCATGAAAGACCTGATTGACAGCGCCCCCATACAGCAGGAAGAAGTTTGGAGAGAAAATACTATGCCCACATTCCCAAAAAATGGACTATAGATATTTTCCTTTGTTTAAAAAAAAGGAGGGGCGGAAAGTGGTACCGGAGAATTGTCTGTATTCTGTCAATCATGTTTTAAATAAACACTGATTGGCCAGGCAGGAAGTATAGGTGGGAAAACCAGACAGGAAGTAAAGGTGGGGCCAGAAGAACAGGAGCATTCTGGGAAGAAGGAAGCTCTTTCTGTAACTCCTGCCCAGACCACCGAAGAAGCAGGATGTGACCTGCCCCACTGAAAAAGCAACTGAGCCATGTGGCTGACATAGATAAAGAATAATGGGCTATATAAGTTACAAGAGCTAATAAGAAGCCTGAGCTAATGGGCCAATCAGTTTATAACCTAATGTAGGCTCTCTGTGATTTTCTCTGGGACTAAATGGCTGGGGGGACCAAGCGGGACATAAACCCCAACAAGCCAGCCCTCATGTTACAGAACTCCACTCGCTTTTTAAAATGAAAAAGACCACACCCCAGTGGGCTGGTATCTTAAAGGCTATTGGCTGAAGGAGTGGAAAGAGCTCCCGCAGCACCAGACATTCTGCAGGACACAGAAGAAAGTGACTGACAAACTGCCAGTATAGGCAAAAGTCTTTCAAATTTTCCACTTTGTGGAAAAGTCTGACAGATACTATGGGCCTTTAGTCTGAAGATGGATGCCCCAACTTGACAGAAGAACTTTGGGTTATTCTATCTAGGCAACGAGATATTTCTGTCAATTCTAGTTTTTGAAGTTGCTTACATGGTATTTCCTGTTTACATAGGTAGCATTACATCCTTCTGGCGTTTTTGATGGAGTTGAAAACAGATAGTTATAGCTATTTTTAGTTATGATAAAAATAAATGATATGAAATTTTAGACTCACAAAAAATATTATATATTATAACTGTAATTCTTACTTGATACCTGTTTTGTTATATGTAATTTTACTAGTTAAAGTTAAAAATCTTCCTTTTTATTTAGACAGAAAAGTGGAGATGATGTGGGATTCCCCTCTGTATATTGTGAATATGTTTTTTTTTAACCATTGGTTAATAAAGAAATTACTTTGGCCTATGGCAGGGCAGAATATAGGAAGGTGGGAAATCCAAGCAGAGATAGAGGAGGAAAGAAGGCAGAGTCAGAGAGGCACATGTAGAAGGAGAAAGATGCTGGAATTTACTGGTAGGCCACAGCCTCATGGTGATACAAAGATTGATAGAAATGGGTTAATTTAACATGTAAGAGTTAGTTAGAAATATACCTAAGCTATTGGCCAAATAGTGTTGTAATTAATAGAGTTTCTGTGTGATTATTTGGGTCTGGGTGACCAGGAAACAAGCAAGCAGTCTCTGATTACACTTATTTTCTTAGTGTCCTTCATCTTCTCTGACTCTTACACTCTTTTTACCTCTTCTTCCGCAGGATTCCCTGAGCTCTAAAGGGAGAGATTTGATGGAGACATACCATTTAAGGCTGAGTGTTCCAAAGTCTCTCATTCTCTGCATACTGTCTGATTGTGGGTCTCTGTATTTGCTCCCACCTTTTGCAGGAAGAAGCTTCTCTGATAATGAACAAAATATTGATCTATAAGTATAACAGAACATCATCAGGGGTCACTTGTAACTGTGTTTTTTGTCATTGTTTGTTTTTTAGAGTAATAGTATCTGATTTTACCCTAGGTCCATGGGCTGTCTAGTCTCTGGTTCTTGATCACCCAAGCAGGATCAGGTATAGGTTCCATCTCATAGAATGGCCTTAAGTAAAATCACTTATTGATTGGCTATTCCAACAAGCTTGGTGCCAACATTGCCCTAGCATATCTTGCAGGTAGGACACCACTGTTGATCAAAAGGTCTATGGCTTGTCATTTATAGTTCTCTTTTGGTAGCATGAGGAGTACCTTCCAATACCAAAGATACTAGGACATATAGCTGAAGGCTCTATGTAAGCAAGAGCTTGTTTTCTTCATGTTCAAAAAGTTGCGTGGGTGTTGTCTTCTGCAACAGGGCCTTATCAGTTTGTTGAGAACAACCTATTGTTTTGGCAATAGCCTGGGTCGTCTGGAGCTTCCTATGGCACTCCTTTGGCTAACAACTCACTTAGATGTAACCCAATCCAGGTACTGAAAGCTGCAATTGGTGACTAGAGATGGCCAGGTGAGGCTCCGTCTCCCTCATTATTTGGAAATTTCATTTAGATCACCTTTATAAAAGTATAAATTTTAAGAAGGTTCTACTGTATTAAGTTTCCATTCTACACCTCAAGAGGCCCATAATTCCGCATTCCCTTCCTCAATCTCCTTTCCCCTCCCCACTTGGTCGTTCCATTCAGTCCCTCCCCATCCATCCATCCATTCATAATTATAGAATAGATGATAGAAAACTTTGGCTTGTAAAGGTCAAAGGTGGACTGCCAATCAGAGGACAGGAATGAGCGTTGCCACCGCATTTTTGAGTCATTTCACAGACTGATACCCAAGTTAAAGGAAATTTACCATATAATTGACAGGAAGGGGCTTGGAAAGAAAAGAGGGGCAGAGATGCACAGTGAAGAGGGAAGAACCAGGTGTCTTTTCCTCCTGTGCCACCCAAGGGCCCAAGGTTAGCTCCAACTGTTCTCAGTGCAAACGGTCACATTCTAAGCTGCATTGCCATTTCTTCATTCTTTCATCCATGTTATAAATGTTCATAGCGCCTTGAGTACAAGTGAAATTGGAGTTTTAGATATAAAGTAAATGGGATTAAGCATTGCCCTATGGAGCTGAGTATTCTACTCTCCCCATATAAACTGTTGTGACCTCAGAGAAAGCACATTAAAAGTGTGAAGGCTGGTTGTTTGCAACTAAAAATACATTTACTTTAAAAATAACACTATTGAACTGGCTGGAATATAAAGTCTGTTGAATCCATATTGCAACTAAAACTGAAAAAGAGGATTCTCCACATAACGTTTTGGTGTTTTTTTATCTTACTATCTTTTTGAAGTTCACAGAAGATTAAAATATGGGTAGTCAGTCCCAAGTAACCTGTCTTCTGGTTATTTATTTTGGTTTTTAAATTATTTTCATTTATCTTTTTATTTTTAAAAGTTTTTTACTTTCTAACCCAGGCTGGCCTTCTCACTCTGAATTCCAGACTATCTTCACATTCATGACAATCCTCCTGCCTCATCCTCTCACGTGATGGGATTTCAAGTATTGAGTCTCCATGCTCACCTGACTCAACATTAAAGTAAAATAAAAACTGTATGAGATAAATGTATGTCTGTTGTTTCTCTTATGTCATCATATAAGGTATTGTAAAGAGCTAGTCACATTCTTCATCCAGTCATACTAGACTTCAAGAGGGTAAGTGGGCTGGACACTAGTTGGTAGCATGGCGTGGAGCCTAGCCATTTAGAAATGGGTCTTTAAGTGCCTTTGAGGTCAGGTGTCTGAAGTCCTGTGTCCTCTCAGCTGGCCCAATGAGATGGTTGTGAGCAACTGTGTCCTTTAGGTTTCCCGAAGAAAGCAGATGGCACCCATAAGAGGAGTCTGGAGGAGTTTTGTGGAGGGTCTATTTACAGTTGTGTTGCTGAAGCGGGGAGAGTCAACAGGGGATCAACTTGCAGGCTGACAACAGTGGGAAGCTGTTGCCACCTCCATGTCTAAAAGGCTGAAAGGATGTGGTCATCACACTCCTCCAAAAAACACAATATAAACACATGCACACATGTGAGAGTGTAAGAGTGTATATGTCAGACCCATTGGTTTAGGATTTCTCCAACTTGTCCTATCTCCCTGACATTTGTTTGTTTGCCTGGTTAAGCTCCTGGTGATGTTTTCTATTTGTGTTTCATTTGGTTTGTTGAGTATCATGTCTACTGCTTTTCCCAGCTCAAATTCCTTTGCTGCAACTTTCTTCTATCTTGCTAGCATTTTCATCCATTTTGCTGACATTTCCACACCATGCTGCTGACTTTCTTCTCTAGGATCTGGATTTAAATGACCATTCTTTGTCCTCTTTGAGGTCTTTGATCATTTTTACTAGTAAGCCTTTGAAATCCTCATCTGGGGATTTACTTATTTTGAATTCAGTAGGGATAGAGTTTTGATTGTTTGCAGGACTTGCCCTCCTTATCTTTTCAGAGCTCTTGGGCTTCTGCGATGTAGCGTGCATACCTGCTGCATGAACATCTCTTCTTGTTTTATTTGGAGATCTTTTATTTAGCTTCCTATTCTTGAGGCTTCAATCCCAAGCACCACTTAATGAGGCAGAAACAAATGCTGTAACAGCAGGCCCTTCAAACCCCGAAGATATAGAAGTCCACTTAGAACTGACTAAAGCCACCAATGGCCATAAACCAGACACTGGGAAGCTAGTGCAGAATGTGACATGAAATTAAAAATTATGTTGGGTAAATGTAGAACTAAAGGAAAGAGGCAGAGAAAAGGGAAACGGAGAGGAGAAAAAGTTAAACAGAGTAAAATGTAGGAAACCATGTTAGGGGAAGGAATAACAAGAGATTAAAAAACACATTTTTAAAATGAAAAAGAGATTTCCCAGTAATGATAAAGTCCAAAAACAAAATTAAATAAACATAAAAAGGGAAATTAAAAATAAACCACGAAATTGTATTTTGTGAACATCAAGTTAAAAAGCAAATTTATTTATAAACTCATTCCAGTAAGCCAAAATACCATTAAACATATGGGAGAAATAAAGAAGGACAGGAGGGAAGAACCTAGACAAGTGAAAATAATAAATAAATAATAATTACTCAATAATGAATGGTGTCAACAAAACTAGAAGAATGTATGAAAGGGAAATAAAAATTAAAATATGATTTTTAAGTACAATATACTATAATATGCTGCCAAAAATTTCTAAGGATGGATGAACATAAGAGGCAAAAATAAATGAAACTGTAGAGTAGGTTCTTTCTTAGCTAAAAAAGTATAAACCTTCAATATACGCATTGGAGAAGGGTAACAGGTGATGGTTGAACCTACTGGCTTTTGTACTCTTTCCTGTGGTACTGCTGTTGACCTTGTATTAGGCATGTGTATGACATCCATCTGAGCTTGACTTCAGTCATTTTTCTTCTTTTCATTCCAGGGGCCTCTGCTTGCCAAGTTTTGCTATGTAGTTTATGAGCTAGGCATGGTCATGCTCCTGCATCTCCTTGGTGGTACCCACTGGAGTGGCTAATCCCTAACTGGGGTTGGGTGTTTTCCAAGTGCCTTGGGTATATGGGAAGCTGGTGTAGGAGGTCCTTCTTACTATGTGTTGCTTGTATTGGTTAATGAATAAAGAAACTGCTTTGGCCTGATAGGCCAGAACTTAGGTAGGCGGAGAAGATGGAACTGAATTTTGGGAAAAAGGGCAGAATCAGAGAAACCATGGATCCTCTGCCTGAGATGGATGCAGGTTAGAATTTTACCCGGTAAGCCACTGCCATGTGGTGATACACAGATTAATGGAGATGGGTTAAACTAATATGTAAGAGTTAGCCAATAAGAACTTAGAGCTAATGGTCAAGCAGTGTTTTTAATTAATACAGTTTCTGTGTGGTTATTTCAGGTGTAAGCTAGCCGGATGACCAGGACAAACAAGCGGTCCCTCTCCTTGCAACACTTGGTGCTCCAATGTAGTCAACTAACTCCACATAAAACATAAGAGGGCTTAAAAAGGAATTCTAGAAAAAAACAATACAGAGTTTAAAACAGCTGCCTGCTGCAGCTCATTTAAGAAAGATTTTCCTGACTCAGCAGCAGTAGCAAAAAAAAAGCCACACGGTTTTAAAACGCAGCTTCTTGGGCCATGCTGCTAGCACAAACTCCAGCTATTAAGCATTTCAATGGCATTTGTGGGCCCTCCATTTCTGTGGGGAAGAAAGTGGCTGAGACCATGCCAATGGCTCAGCGCTCCCTGCCTGGGCAGGTGGTGGGATCAGGTCTACTAGACGTGCACAAGCAGGAGAGCATGGCAGATTTCAGCCACCATACACAGAGATGTTTCCAGGCTATGAAGTGTTCTGTATGGCAGATTTGGCTGTAACTTAGATAAAAAGGGTTTATGTGCAGCACGCTCATTCTTGGGGTTGGACTGCTGAGCACAGCTCCTGCCTGGGAGCCCCAGAGCTAACACTGGTGGTGCTTCCACCATTTTAAAACTGGAGAGAGGCAGAGCCAGCATCCAGAGCAGCTGCAACCAAGCTGCTTAGCATTTTAAAAGCTCTTCAAGACAGTAAAGAATTACAGATAATGCAATAAGGACAGATTCAGACATAAAAGGACTCTAAATGGGTCACAGTGTTGGATAAATGTATGTAGGCTTGGGAGAGAGAAGAAAAAGAGTATAGAGAGTTGGAAAAGAAGTAAATCATTTAAAAAACATAATCTTTAAAGAGACAGAGTACAGATAGTCATAGATTAAAAGAAGAAAGAAAAATAAGCCATATAAAAGTGGAAAATTCACAGAGAGTCTGGATTATGTGTATTATTGTGTTTTTTTGGAATTCTTTGACTGTGAAGGAGCTAAGTACAGAGAGACATTTATTGTATGGGCTGCTAAGCTAAACCAGCATGTATATTATAAAGGTTTCGTGACTTCAGAATTTGGGTCTAAGGATATGGTGCTTTGGAAAAGAAGTTCTTCTTTTGTTTTCACAAAAGATGAGAACCTGTGGATTGCTTCTAGACCAATATGGTATGATAGACCACATCCTCCTGAATGGTTGCTGTGAATACCCTCAAAAAAAGTACTTCACCCAACTGCTGACTGAGATGAACCTAGCACACAGGATACAAAGACCTGATTAATAGCACCCCCAGTCAGCAGGAAGCAGTATGGACAGAACTGTGCTCATATTCCCAAATATTGTTTATAAATGTTCTTTTACATTTAAAGGGGGATATGCTATAGAGATTTGCATTGATATGGATCTTGGTTTATTGATACAAATTTAAGGTCAGTTTTGCTATATGTACACGTATTTCTGATCTTGATCAAGGTATTATGATTGTGTAGCTCATTTGAAAATATAATATATAATTAAGAAATATAGGTTAATAGATAGTCATATATAATAATCAAGTTTCTAGTCATACTTATTAGACTTTCTAGATGTATAGAGATATATTTAAGTTAGTTAGGTATTATTCAAATCTTTCAGAGACCTTCAGAATATGGCATTTAAAATGTTTTAAAATTTAGGACTTTTCATGACAGTGAGACACACCTGCTCCTGGTAACACCAAGCTACTTCAAAAGGAAGATGGGCATTGAAGAGGCTTCTTATGGAGTTGGTTAGTCATTTGGGCAATAAACTGTTCTTGCCTGGACTGCTTCACTGGACATTCATGACCCACAGAGAAATGACTGCTGAACTTGTCTAAAGGTGAGATGATCCTTTGGGGTTCCTGCTTCATGAAGGAGTCTGCGAGACATTCTGCAGGATACAGAAGAAAGTGACTGAACTGTTTGAAATTTCCTGCTTCATGGAAAAGTATGCTGGATACTATGGGCCTGAAGGCCAAAGATGGGTGCCCCAACAGTACAGAAAAACTTTGGGTGACTGTCCAGGCAGTGAGATGTCTCTGTCAATTCTAGAGTTTTGGAAGTTGTTTATAATGCACTTACTGTTTACTCAGGTAATATTATATCCTTCTGGAGTCTTTGATGGAGTTGAAGAATAGATAGATAGTTATAGATTTTCTTAGTTATGATGAAAAGATAAAGTAGATATAAATATAAATTGTAACTGTAGTTCTTGCCTGATAACTGTTATGTTATATGTAATTTTACTATGTTAAAGTTAAACCTTCCTTTTTGTTTAAACAGACAAGGGGAAATGGTATAGGAGGTCTTTCTTTCTTGTATTGGTTAATGAATAAAGAAACTGCTTTGGTCTGATAGGGCAGAACTTAGGTAGGCAGAGAAGATAGAACTGAATTCTGGGAGGAAAGAAGTAGAGTCTGGAGATGCCATGGATCTGCTGCCAGAGATAGACATACTGGACCTTTGCTGGTAGGCCACGACCTCATGGTGATACACAGATTAATAGGAATGGGTTAAATCAAGATGTGAGAGTTAGCCAATAAGAGGCTAGAGCTAATGGGCCAAACAGTGATTTAATTACTACAGTTTCTGTGTGTTTTGGGGGGGCTAAGCTAGCCTGGTGGCCAGGAAGAACAAGCGGCCCTCTACCTTGCAACAGGAAGCAATCATAGCACTGAGTTGCATGCAGGTGGAGAGCTGTCTTCATACTTTCAAGATCGAAACACCCGCCACCTTGCTGACGGACACAGCCATAGGTAGGGGTCAAGATGGCAATTAGAGATGGAGCGTACCAGCACCAAAGCAGTGGATGGTAAATGGGTGGATTCAGAGGTGGGTTCCTTCGTCCATCATCTCTCAGGACTATCAAACTCCAGGGTATGTCTCTGTTGATGAATCTGCTCCTGGCAACTGAGCATGGGCTTGGACTTTCCTGTCTGTCACTGCCTAAACAGAAATTCTCTATCTGTGCCTTTTGACTCGCCAACATCTGTCCTCAACTTCCACCACCAACCCCCCCACCCCCGCAAAAGCCTCTCAGTGCTCTCCCTCACCCTGAGGCTGCAGAAAGGTAAATTCAGTCTCCCTGCCTTGTAATTTTTTTCCTATTCTCAGGTCCCCAAGTGGCTCACTTCCAAACAATAGGTTCTTTCTAAAGACAATCCCAGCCTGTGCTCTCCATGGGTGATTCCATATGGGTGACTAATGGGATTTCTGTACACTGTTGACCCTACCCAAACCCCATTGAGGGAATGACCAACTCATCAAAACATGAAACTGGTTTTAGGGTTTGTGAGCTCTGTAAAGTGGTCCCTGGGGTAAGATTGCCTGTTTCTGTTCACCAAGGCTACCTGCTTGCTCTTCAGAGGTATCCCCTGTAACCTGCTTCCCTCTTGGGGAGCCACACAGCTATAGTGGCACTCAGCCAAGGTTCTTTTCTATGCATGGCCCATCTTTTACTCTGTGCTTTCCAGGGGTTTATTGCTGCTCTTGGAAATTTCTGAATCAGTCTCTCTCTCTCTGTTTTCCTCTCTGTCTCTATCTCTCTGTCTCTCTGAGTCTCTCTCTGTCTCTCTCTGTGCCTGTCTCTGTCTCCATCTCTATCTCTTTCTCCCCCCTCATGTGTGTGCATGGTGTGTGTGTGTGTATGTGGTGTTTGTGTGCACATGCATCCTCATGTTCATGTGTAACAGAGACTATCTTTTTTTTCTATTCTGAACATCTGCCTCTACTCTCAGGCTTACCCAGAAAGTCATTACCTGAAATATTAATCTTACTAAGGAAACCTCACATGCTGGGACCCTGTGCTGAGTGGTTGAAATTGAATCTAAGTAATGATTGCCTCCATGTCTAAGTACCTGTAGCCTAATAAAGTTGACACCTAAAATTAGTCAAGCCTCACGTGACCTGAGAGGCAGGTCCTGGGAAAGAATCTGTAGTTAAGAAGGAGAAACTGTGCGTGGTGGTGCAGATCTATGATCCTAGCACTAGGGAGGCAGAGAAAGGAGGATCACTGTAAGTCTAAGTCTAGCCTGGATTGCAGGGCAACAGGGCTACCCACTGAACTGTCTAAAAAAGAAACGCAAAACACTACAAGCCATGTACAGTGGCTCAAACTACTTGGGAATCTGAGGCAGACGGGCTCCTGAGCTTGAAAGCATCCATCCTAAGTTACAGAGCGAGTTCCAGCCAGCCCAGGGTACAAGAGGAGTCCCTGTGGTTAAAAGGGTGAGAGAGATTCGGTGGCTGTTGGAACCACTTCAGGGCAAAAGAACAGAAAATAAATAAACACTCTCCTTCATCTCTGCACTCCTTTCCCACCTCCGTCCCTGTGTGTCACTGACCTAACACAGCTAAAGTTTAGTAGACATGGACACAGAATGGCATTCTCACTGGGCCAAGAAGGGGTTAACTTTCTAGGGCTTGAACAGGTGTACAAGAGAAAAACGTGCTGGGGAAGGGACAATGAAGTCATCACATGGCAATGCCCAAGCTTTGCTAGAAATATGTAGGAAGTGAAACCCTGGGTAAAATCTATCACTTAGGGCTATTGAGGATGGCAAGGTCATTGTAGTCTCAGCATTTAACAACATTAAGCCCTGACTCATATCATAAAGATTTGGGACATGTCTGTTGTGCATAGATTCCTTATTATAGATTAAAAAAATTCTGAAGATTACATATCTCGTCTTATAGTCCAGTGATACATGGGCATGGTAGACGGTGCCTATGTATTTGTTGAAGAACCATTTCAGTCTCTTACCTTTGAACCTGGTAGGAATGGATAAAATGCAATATAAAATACAAGAAAAGTCTCTTAGGGGTCAAGTGGAATCGCATAAGATTTTTAGCGTAGCAGGAAAAAAGTGTAACTAAAAGCTTATTCATTCAACAAATGTCTGTGAGGTCTACATTTTGACACTGGGCTAAGAGACTCTTGAGATGGAAATTACCTTTTGATAATAATGTTTTCAGGGGAAAATGTATTATACATAGGAAGCATGAGCTGCTCGGTTTTATGGTATCCAACCAGTCAGTTACCACACAACTGATAAGAATAGAGACAGACATAGGCTTATATAGCCTATGCTACATACTCAAAGATCTTGAACTCCGGTCTCCCTCCTTCTATCTCTCAAGTGCTGGGATTGTAAGTGTGTGTCATCATGTCCAACAGCCTGTAAAGGTCTGAATCAGCTAAATCAACCCTGGGTTTCTATAATCCATTACATAAAACATCCTTCACTTTGTGAAGGGTATACCCCACTAATGTTGAGTACACTCTGGTGAAATGTGGGCTTTCAAGTTATGCAGCCAGTGAAGCTGGGTGCTGCATCTCATTCTCAGAAGCACTGCATCCAGGGCCCAGTGGGCAGAAATCCTTGTGACTGAAGCATCCAGAAAAGTAGCAAACCACAGGGTTGTTGGAATTGTCTTCAGCCATGTTACATGCCTGCACACCTTTAGAGGAAACTTATTGCACATCTGCAGACAGTGGCCCTGCCCTCCCAATGCCTTCTGCTAGCTTTTTCTTCTGTACCTTGCCTCTCCCATCATCATCAAATTGGCTATTGACTTGAGTGGGTTTTTTTTTTAAGAATAAAGACAGCAGCCTTGTCTTTCAACTTTTCTAGAACCCCACGTTGCCTACTCTACAATGCAAAGAAGTAGATCTAGGCTCCTGCTGTTTGTGTCAAATACCAATTATTTTATGTTGTTCCATTATAAATATTGCTTGTACATTTTTAGTCAAAACTGTGAAATATCTGTTCTTGTCCTGACATTTTCCATTCTCTTACCAGATTTAAGATGTGAATAATCTTCTATGTGACCTTGGTTAGAAGATTATTTTTCAAACCCAGGCTAAAAGGTAAGGGTGTGATTTCCTCACAGAGGCTATGGTAGTAGCTGAATACCCCATGTACTTTTTAAAATCAGCTTTATTTGATCTCAACATTGTAACAGAATTTTATATATATATATATATATATATATATATATATATATATATATATATATATATATATATATATATATATACAAAACTAAACTTTATGTCATGTCCATCATGGGCTCTAAGATATATTACAATCACTCAACCAGTGTCAATCAAAGATTGATCTAAGTTGAGTCAATATGGATAGGAAATTTGTTGCTTTTGAGCATATGGCCACTAGCAATATTTTAAAATTAATTTGCTGATCTCACTAAATGAATTTCTGGTTTAGAAATTAAAATAATAGTGATAAAGTTTTTTCTTCTCTTCTTTGAAGATTTGTTGACTTGAATAACACTGGTTTTGCTTTGTAGATACTTATTCATAAATTAGCAGTTTATAAACTTTTAAATCGACAAATGTATTTGTTTCTCGCCCCATGAACAGCCTACATACAGTAAGTAACATTTGATAAATATTCATAAGCATTTGTGGAATTGAATTGGATTGAATAGCTTTGGAAATGATATTAACAGAGCTAAAATATGGAATAAAAGATAAATTTGGAAAAGTAAATGTGGAAAGTAAATTTGAGTAAACCTCTCAGAGAGAATCATAAAGAACATAAATATGTAAATAAAGAGAAAAATTACATTTAAAGAGCAAAAACATTCTGGTAATAAAGGGAAAACAAGAGAAAGAAATGGGATGCATTGCCAAACAAATTGTACAAGAAAAAATGTTAAATATCAAAGAACATGTATCTTCAGGCTAAAAAGACCCATCGAGAGGAAATGAAACACACATCAAATCAAATTACTTTGAAATCTCAGAACTTGATTAGAGAGTGAACTTCTAGAGAGCAGACAATGCCGAACCATGATGATGTCTGTACTCTCACGGAGCTGGGCAAAACTAAAAGCTAGATACAACACGATGATACCTAACAGGTCTGAGGAAGGATTGGTTCAGCCTAGAATCCCAGAGAAGGAAGCTATTGCTGATCAAGTTGCAAAAGAAATAGACCCTTGGGGATATGCAAATTCTCAAGTTCTACTTTTGTGTATTTCCTATAACGGTGCTGCAAAGTGTGGTCATTCTGGATAAGAAAGTAAACCAGTCATCCAGGCCAGGACTGCAGTGGCTCCAGGCCACAAGGGTCAACACAGAACAGAAAGTTTACGATGCCAGTGTTATCAGGTGGTAGAGACAACCCCAGACGGAAGCTGCACTAGGGCTTAAGAGGCCTGAAGTTCAGATCCAATCAGGAAGAAAGGGACTTTCAAGAGCAAATGCTCCAAGAAAAACAATGGGTGGATCATAATTCCTTATAGTTTATTCATGCAAAAAACACTTATTTTACATTTTATATCGGAGTGCTAAGGGGTAAAATATGGTGTTTAGATAAAAGCATGAAAATAACAAGGCATTATTATAAAATATATTGTATAAAATTCTAAAAAAGTAAAGCCATTTAATAAAGAAATCGAGGTAACTACAAACTTTAACAGAAACAAAAAGTTGTTCAAAAGAATAAGCATCAAGTTCTGTATCTCAATTTGAGCAATTTTAACACAATTGTGTGCCTCTGTTTCCTAGTTTTAGTATTGTAGCAAAATATCAGAGACTAGGCAATTTATCATTATAAAAGTTTATTAACCTCAACATTCTAAGTAATAGGAAGGCAAAGTTAGGGGATTGGCTCTGATGAGAATTTTCTTACTGTGAGGAGTCTGGCAGAGGCAAACTGGCTTTTACTATAGACCTGATTTTGGGATAATCAATAGCTATGAAATTATTGATTTATGACAATAAAGACAATGGCCTCATCTTTTAAAGTCTCCAACTAGTCTCACCTTTAGTATATCACAACAAGGATCAATTATTATAATGTCAAAGCACAAATACTGGAAGAGGATGGAGGAGGCAGCATTGTATTTATGTGTCTATAAGACAGATGTATAAAAGAGCCAAGTGTTATCGTCACAAGCTCAAGGCCAGGATAGTTAAACAAAAGTCATGAAAAGCCTTGTGAACCTATTCCTTATAAGGACTCTGGCAAAATCAAGGCTTGTGAATGTGCTCATTTACCCAGGTGGGCAGAACTCTCAGGAGGGTCGTTGTGGAGCTGGGCTAAAATGAAAATGAAATACAGAACTACAACCTGGTTCCTTCAGATTCATGCATCTATTTTTACA
The DNA here is from genome assembly GCA_004026605.1 of Ondatra zibethicus. Lineage (NCBI taxonomy): Eukaryota > Metazoa > Chordata > Mammalia > Rodentia > Cricetidae > Ondatra > Ondatra zibethicus. Next base: position 96,997 of record PVIU01003846.1, on the reverse strand, counting down.
TAGTGTATATTTTGTTTGAACAAGTCCTTAGAGTGGGCCATATAGCAATGAATATTTGAAACTCATGTTTGAATTATGTCAGTAGACATAATTCAAAATTTATTATTTGCTACTTTTCATGTTTGTTTTTGAAAATAATTCACAGAATGTTCAAACATTAAAAAATATGAAACCTTAGCTTGGAAATATGTAAACCATATTAGGTATTATTTGGCAGTGGAACGTTGCCTATTAAAATATAAAAGCAGAGCTAAACTGAGCTTTGATTTGTGACCTAGCTATCCACAGAAAGACAAATCACTATTATTTTAACTTGGGGGAAAGAAGAACAGAAATTATGGTAGGGAGATAAAATTTTCTTGGCATTAAGTTCCCCAGAAGTATTTAAGGTTTATATTGTTATAAAGGAAACACTTATTGCCCATAATTCATATGAATTCAGAGATCCAAACCAATCCTTTCAAAGCTTTCTTTAGTATTTTCTTGTCATTCCACACATGCTGTCACTGCCGTTGTCCAAGGTCTTGTCATCTGTTTTTAATTAGAGTCTTGCTGATGTTTAGATGTATTTGTGTGCACCTGCATTAGTTTATGTGTACTGTGTACCTGCAGGTGCCCAAGGAAACTAGAGGCGGTTGGATCTGCTGAAGCCGAAGCTCCAGGTGGTTGGGATCTGCCCAACCTGGGTTCTGGGAACCAAACCTGGGTCCTCTGCGAGGGCAGTCCTTGCTCTTAACTACTGAGTCATCTTTCTAGCTACAGGTCTTGTCACGTTAGGTTAGTTTTAAATTGATCAATCACCTACAAATTGCATTTTATTTATGTGTTCAGGAAATAGTGCAAGACATTAAAAATCAGTGAGGAGATTGTTAAAATTCTAGATCAAGACCATAAGAAGGCAAAAATGCAGAGATACAGGGAAGTAAGCATACCAGCAAAACACACTTCAACTCCAAAGTCATTGCTGATCTACAACAAAGTGCTGTGAGCTTTGCTTTGTGGAAGTTCCACACACAGTCACCATAGACATGAAATTAATTCTGGAGTGAAGTGGCATGTATTGGGGAGGACAGGAGAAGCTGGAGTGTCAACATTCTTGTGTGCCTTCAAGAGAAACGTGTTAATTATGAAACATTTGATTTTTGTATACAGTAAGGTCTTCATGTGATTTCTAGGGAAATACTTAAAACCATGGAAGAGAAAATAAAACACTAAAGACTTGAGACAAATAGGAGGAACATAATTCAAATGTAAATTTCAATCAAACTCAAGTCCATAAGTATTAACACTAAATGCAAATGGCCTAGAGCTTCCCAGAAAGGAAAAAGTTGTTAAACATAATGCATAAAGATACCAAAATTCAGAGTGAAGAGGGATATGGAAGAAAGAATGAAGATGACGAACAAGTCTGGGTCAATCAGTAAGGAAAGAGTGTTATATGTTTAGAAAGGGGAGAACAAACTGTTAGTTGTTCACAAATGTCATAATTAATTTTATATGTTTTATATGTAAAAGATCTGTGGATTAATTATTGGAGCTACAAATTACATTAAGAAAGCAACTATTATTTAGCTATGCAGGCTATGAACAAATGATGCAATTTTTAAAATATTACTCATGATGTCAGGAGAATGCTATATTTAGATTTAGAAATACAATTTAAAAATATGGAAAATTTTAAAATATTGTTCTTGAATAAGAATCTTAAAATCTGAAATTTTTACAATGTATACAGATGATAGAGTTATCTATTATAAAATGTCAATGTCTAAGGCTAGAGAGATGGTTAAGAATGGGTACTGTTCTTGCAGAGGACCTGGTTCAGTTTTCAGAACCATGTTAGGCTGCTACTAATCACCTGTAACTCTAGATCCAGGGATACCTGTGAGCATCTACACACATGTGATAACACACACACACACACACAGAGAACTAAAATAAATATTAAAAAACATTAGTGTCCTCCATTGAGAAAGCAGCTCAATGCCAGCTAGAAACCTGAAGACTGGGCTGGGCAAGTGGGAACAGTGATTCCTGCACAGATCTTATGATCTAAGTTTGATGCCCAGAGCCTACATAAATGGAAGGAGAGAAGTGACTCTACAGAGTTGTCCTCTGAATTCCACACACACTGTGGCACATACACACCCTCTGTTCTGCCTAATTTCATTCTAGCTTGGCACACACTAGAGTCACCTGAAAGGAAAAACCTCCATTGAGAACATGCCTCCGTAAGATCGGGTTGTAGGGAATTTTCTTAATTAATGACAGATACAGGGGGCCCAGCTCATTGCAGGTGGTGTTATACCTGAACTGGTGGTCCTAGGTTCTCTAGCTGAGCTAGCTGAGCAAGACATGAGGAGCAAGGCAGTAAGCAGCGCCTCTCTGTGACCTCCACATCAGAGCTCCTGCCTCCAGGTTCCTGCCTTGCTTAAGTTCCTGCCCTGATTTCCTTCAGTGATGTACCATGGTGTGGAAGTATAAGCCAAATAAACCCTTTCTTCCTCAACTTGCTTTTGGTCATGGTGTTTCATCAGAGCAACAGTAATCCTAAGATATCCACAGCATACACAGATGCTCATCATCATCATCATTTTTAAAAGTTTGGACTTTTCCAACTCTCTCCTGCAGTCTTTTTCAGAGAAAAAATATCAGCTAACTTTTTATAGACATGACAGAGATTAAGAATAATGAAGCTCTTTTGGAGAAGAAAATATTGAGAATCCTCTCTCTATCAAATATCTTACTGTAAGAAACTATTAAATAAGCCCTGTGGTACTATGCTAGACCAATGGATCAAATACAGAAATAGAAACAACAATAAGTATAAGGACATTCAAGCTGTTAGCAATGGCTGGGGGGGGGGCTGTGAAGTAGGAAGAGATCCAGTTAAGCTATACAGAATTGAGCCATACTTTACAAATTGCACAGAAATCAACAGCAGGCAAATTTTAGATCCCAAAATAAAAGGCAAGTGACACAGGGAGTGTGTTGGAGAGCTCAGCTCTTATATTTATCTAATGGGTAAAGCAACGTATACCTAAATACACTTACCTATTGTCATTGATTGTTGGTAGCTGCGGCTATTGTACAATTAAAAACAGTGTATGTATCTTGCCTAATTTTAAAAAATCAATTCCTTGTTCTTTGAGAACAGGAGTCGTACAACCTATCTATCTGTGTTTAGTACAATGTTCAGCATATAACGGCGATACAGATTATCTATTTCATAAAGTAAGCAAGACAATGACTACTAGGATTACTATTGATCAGGATTCTACATTACTCAAAATAAGAGGTTTGAAGTTTATTTCTTACCAAAAAAAGTTCAGTGATAAGAAAATTGAGGGCTACTGAGTAGCTCCCTATTTTTTTGGAGGAATCAAGGCCATGCTAGTTCACTGTATTTCACATCTTAATTTGAAACATGATTATCACATGTTTAATTACAAGCAATATCAAAACAGCCCACAGGTGAGCATGTGTTTACCTTGCTTGTAGCTCATCTCTGTACCAGAGCCTCTGGGAGAGGCACTCAGAGATCCCTTGTTGTTGAAATATTTACATTTAAGCAAAAAACATTTAACTTAGTACCTAAAGGGATGAGGAGTTAGTTTGTATTATAATTTCTCCTTCAAATATCAGATGTTGTAAGTTAGCTTTTGCCAAGCACTAGATGGGAGGCAGGCCCGCAGTCTCTGAGGAGAGCCTGAGATGCCTATATTTTATGTTGTTGATTAAAGAAAGCGCCATATGCTTGCGATAACAGGTGTGCAGGTGGCAAAGCTGACATTCTGTTGTACAAATTTAGTAACCTGACTTGTATGCCAGCCCAGAGAGGGCTATTCTATTTGTGCACAGCAGTCAATAACTGAGCATGCGTAGAAAGCCAGATTTCACAAGAAAAAGAAGAAAGAAAAAGAAAAAGAAAAAAGAAAAGAAATAAAGAAAAAAGGCCAAGGAAAATGAAAAATAATGAACTTTGGGTCAGGTCAGTTCTTTCATGAACAAATTAGCTCCAAACCTTGCCCCAAGAATGTGCGAGAGTTTTAGAACAGCTAGACATTTCCTATCATAAAGCAACCTAAGGACAGTCTAAGTTGAAGAATGCTTTTTATAAAAGGGATGTTCCTGATCAACAAGCTGCGAAATATATTCCAAGATTTAGAACAAGTCAGTCTGAGTCTAAAGATTTACTTGAGCCTGCCTGTGGTAACAATACTTTTTACTAATCACTACTTACTAGCCAGATAACAAATTTCACTCAGACTGTTAATTTTGATGTATGATATAAATTATTGGGGTCATTGGGTAAAGTGCTTGCCATACAAGCATGAGAATCTGACTTCAAATCCCCAGCACCCACATAAAGTTGGGTGCCACGATGGTTGCCTGTGTTCCTGTAGGAAGATGGGAGGCAGTGATTGGAGAATCCGTTGAAGCTCGGTTCACCTAGCCTAGTGTACGCATTGGATAACAACAAAGAGACCCTGTCCCAAATAAAGTGGAAAGTGAGGACCAACATCAGAGATTGTCCTCTGATCTCTACACACGTGTCACATGTGCTACCCAAACACAGAAACATGTATATACATGCACATATGCATATACACATACATGCATAGACCATACACACACACACACACACACACACACACAGAAAATATATAAATTTGCCACTCTTTCCCTAACAGGTTCTCCCTATACCATTAGTCTACCACAGAGCTGCCAGGAAGAACTCTGTGTAACTGGAGTCCCTCATTAAAAACACAAGCACAAAGAGCCAAGGGACAGCGTTTGGAGAGGGTTTTTTGTTTTGTTTTGTTTTATTTTTAAAAAAGAAAACAAATATCTTTTTTTCATTGTACATACCAATCCAAGTTCCCACTCCCGCCCCTCCTCCCATTCCCTCCACTTACCGCCCCACTCCATCCCCCATCCACTCTTCAGAGAGGGTAAGACACTGCTTTGGGGAAAGTTCAAGGCCCTCCCTACTATATTTAGGCTGAGCAAGGTATCCATACAAAGAGAATAGTTCCCAAAATGCCAGTACAAGCAGTAGGGATAAATCCTGATGCCACTGCCAGTGGCCCCTCAGTCTGCCCCAGCCATGCAACTGTCAACCACATTCAGAGGGACTAGTTTGGACCTATGCTTATTCCTTCCCTGTCCGGCTGGAGTTGGTGAGCTCCCATTAACTCAGGTAGACTGTTTCATTGGGTGTTCCCATCATGGTCTTGACCTCTTTGCTCATATTCTCACTCCTCCCACTCTTCAATTGGACTTTGGGAGTTCAGTCCAGTGCTCCGATGTGGGTCTCTGCCTCTGTTTCCATCAGTTGCTGAATGAAGGTTCTATGGTGATATTTAAGATATTCATCAGTCTGAGTACAGGGCAAGGCCAGTTCAGGCACCCTGTCCTCTATTGCTTAGGGTCTTAGCTAGGGTCATCCTTGTGGGTTCCTGGGAATTTCTCTAGAGCCAGGTTTCTTGCTAGGCCCATAGTGGCTCCCTCAATCAAGATATCTCTTTCCTGCTCTCATCCCTGTCTTTCCTCCATCTTGACTATCCCATTCCCTGAAGTTCTCTTCCCCCTCCCTTTTTCCCTTCCTCTTTCTCTTTTACCCTCCCCTTTCCTCCCCCTACTCCCATGCTCCCAATTTTGCTAGGCAATCTTGTCTATTTTGACTTTTCAGGTGGAAATATATGTTTTTCTTAGGGTTCACCTTGTTACTTAGCCTTTCTAGGATCATGGACTATAGGCTCGATATCCTTTGTTTATAGGTTGTGGTGGCACATGCCCATAGGATTTGCTGAAGGAGGCAGAGGCAGGAGGATCACGAGTTCCAGGCCAGCCTGGGGAGTTTTTGAAGATGAAACCTTGGATCACTTGTTTATGCTTCTCTACATGATCCTTCTGTTGGCGACTGAGGGCCACATCTGTGTTTCTCTTTGAATTGTATGTGTGATGCATTCCAATCTTCCTTCAGCTACATCTGCAGAGGGAGCAAATTAAGGTCATTTACTTGGAAAGCCAAGTAAGGAAACTGCTTTGAATTTCTTAAGAACAGAGCCGATTTTTGCACTCACTCAATTGTAGCAGCTTTGTGGTCAGCCCCACCTTGGCTGTCTGGTGGACTGTGAGTCTCCTGAGAGCAGAGACCATGCTTGGTTTCTTTCTTGAGAAACTTCTTTGAGGGCTCAGTAACCAACAGTAAATATTATTTTGAATGAAGAAATAAACTATGAAAATCTGGTTGCATGCAGATGGACCTTATTAGTCTAGCTGACTCATGCTCATGAAAGTCCAAAGATTTTTGTCTTTTGTCATGTTGAAAAGAAAGCCAATATTGACCCCTGGACGTGAGTAGAATGTGACCAAGACACCCAAAACAACTTCAAAGGAAGAACTATTTATTTTAGTTCACGATGTCCAGACTTTTTCAGTGGCATGTGACAACTCACCAGTACAGTGTGTGTTACAGTAAGATATGACAGGGCAGGACTAGCTTGTTCCCTTAGAGGTGGCTTGGATTCTGACTGACCTCATTAATGGATTAACACATTTCTGTGATTAATGGATTAAGCAGTTAGTAGGTTGAGAGAGAGCCTGTTATAAAGGATGGTTTCTCGTGTTCTCCTCTTTGCCATCTTTACAGACTGTATTTTGCCTCCCATCTCTGTGAGCTAGAAGGTCAACATCAGATACGATCTTTGCACCTTAGGTCAGAGGGAGCCCAAATAAACCACTTTTCTTCGTAACACACCCAGGCTGTGGGATTTCATTCTCAGTCATAGGAATGAGGCTGAGACAGAATCTCTCCATATCATGTCTTACAGCTGAGTGCGAACCCACAATTATCTCAATAAAATTCCAAAAAAAGACCAAAAAAAAAAATGACACAGAGAGAAAATTGTGACAGCACTCATCAAAACTGTCAAGATCACTAAATTGGGGACCACCCAGATCTGATGGGACTACAGTAGTTCTGACTTATTTCTGGAATGTTCTCAGCTTTCGATGATAGAGCAGATGCTTACGATAGATTATTTTTTTCCAGAGTCAAAACTGGGATTCACAAATGTTAAAAGAGTATGAGAGATTTAAAAATATAGTGAAGGAATTCATAAATTGTCAAGAAAACCTGGCATGTCTATTTTTATCAAAAATTTCCAGTATTTAGCTTATTATTTTTTATGATTAGACCCTTTTATTTTCTGTAATTGATTCACGCTTGTTACCTTTTTGGCGGGAATCATGTTGAAGGTGATTACAACTTCCTCTCCTTTCTTTTTAGCCTTGGCAGTTATGTCTTTTGCTTGAACTGCACATAATCCAGGTGCTTTATTTTTAAACCACATCCATCTTCCCTTACTTTAAAGGTCTATGATAGAGGATAGATCGTTTACCCAAAGGGAACAGTGCAGGTAGGTTCCACTTTATTTACGGGTTTTGGCTGTACTAATTGAGGTAGCGATCTTCAGAGCAAATTTCCAGTCTTTGGATCATTTCTAGCTATATTGTTTTCTTACCTAATCTTTTTTTCTTTTCTCCTTTTTAAAAGCCAGTGCTGAGGATTGAACCTATGTCCTCAGGTATGCTAGCTAACCACTTAGCTCAGCATCTTAAATATCTTGTTCTGTGCATAATTGGATGATTCAGTTTTAAGATGTCTTTTGTTGGACTGAACTTTAGATGGATCTGTTGGAGCATTCCTTTCAGTTTGATTGCACAACTAAGTCAACGTTTCCATGTATTTGTGGCATATTTTAACACTGTCAATATGCACATTTACTTTTTCTATATTTACAGCAATATTATAGCTATAATTTTATCTTCAAATTTTATTGCATATGCTTATAGGGTAAAATTGATGCTTTAATGCACACACATATTATAAATTGATTAAATAAAAGCTACAGTTTAAACTCTACATTCTTTCTTCACATTGTGCTTTAAAGATAATTCCATTTTTGTGATTCACTTATTCATTCAATTAACATTTAAAAATTATTAGTAAGTAGATGCTTCTGTGATCAGGGTATTTTTAAGGGGAAGACTAATGATATTTAAATCATCTTAAAATATTAATTTAAAGGGTTGACTGTGGTGGTATATGACATTGATTAGCCCTTAGGAGGCAGAAGCAAATAGATCTCTGTTAATCTGAGACCAGCCTAGTTTGCACAGTGAATTCCAGGCCAGCTAGGGTTATACATTAATAATACAGAGTAATAGCCAATAGTGAGGATTTCTCAATAATCAGTAATGCTGCCCTTGATTGGTGATACAAGTAAAATTGACTCTAAAGTCACCCAAAATTTCATTATGGAATCACCGTAATATTCATTCACCAATATATACAGACATTCATTATAAAATGGCCACTAAGAGAAGCCATCAGTATTCTTATTTTCTACAGATAAAATTCCAACAGAACCATTGCCAAGCCTGTCACTCAATTTCCCTAACAAGTGTTCAGTAAGTGAGCATATGCTGAAAACTGTCGAACGTGTTTCCACACATAAAAGGGATGTGTGTTCCCATCAGTAGGTAGGCTTCCCAGAACACCACAAACCAGCATGAGCCCAACAAGATGCTGAGCCAGGAGAGAGGGTTAACTCTCGAGAGCAGAATGGATTGCATCACTTTACCTCATATCTCACAAGCCGACCCTCTAACAAAGACAACATTCCACGACGCCAGAGCTCCTCCCTTTTCAAGGATCCTCTTGCCTTGAAGTGTGAACGTAAGACAATCCAGGCATTTGAGAAAGAAGCATTTTCTAAAGCCCTGGGCTGCATTCAATGAGTGACATTAGAGTCTGAAAAACATTGGAGGTCAGAATATGTTTGTCTTTGTGCTCTCTCTTGGCCTAGATTACAGAAAAGACAGGCTGTTACCCTCTCTGCCTGGTATGTGCTTAAATACTCAACAGTGATAAATAAAATAAAACAAAATAAAGGCAATAATTTCTCCCTCAGGACTTGGCCTCAAATGGCTCACTAGTTGTTGACCTGTGACTGGTGAGGCCTGAAGTACTCAGCCCACAGATGCCTGTTCAGAGGAAGTCACGGGGTCTGCCGGAGCCATGCAAGGAATGATAGGCTTGCAAAGGAGGTGCACCAGATGAGATCTGGCTATTTTCAGTGACTGCTGAGAAATAGATTGGCTAAGGGTTGTGGTGATGCCTCTCGTGGAGGGATGAGCAGATGAACAATTTGCCTCAGAGTTTCTGCTGATGAGAATGTCATCACACAAGACTTCACCTCAGAGAGTCATCTATAGAGACTCTTGGTTACAGCCACAACTGTTTTGCTCTGTTCTCCTTCAAGCCTTTGGCTTGCTTTCATCAGGACACTTTGACCTCTTCTTCATCACATTGACTCAGTTTCCATTCTTGGGACATGAGCTCAGCATTATTTGGATGTGAGATTTGCATTCCTCAGAGAGCCTCAGCATGCTGATTGGGGTCTTGTTTGTACAAGAAAGGACTGCATGTTTTACAAAGAGTGGTACCCAGGCAATGTCTGCCTCTGCCTTAAAGATGCATTGCCATTCTAGCTAATTTTTTTGTTTGTTTTGTACAGTGATGCAAGAAAGCATGCAAATATGTGAGACTTAAAGTTGAGGTTTAGAGAGAAGGGATTGATTTTCCGGCTGGCGTTTGTTAGGTGGGTTCCAACAGCACTGTGAACTACATTGATTTCCCCGAGACCGAGACCAATGACCACACAGCCTGGTCAAAATAAAAGTCTGGTCAAATACATAATGACTAGCGTATTCTGACTGTGAGGTCTTTTATGCCTCTTTCTCTTTTTTCCTCCTTTTCTTAAAAATATATATATTTTTTTAAAAAAAAAAACTATCTTCTCATTTTACATTCCAATTCCAGTTCCTGCTCTCTCCCCTCCTCCTGTTTCTTCCACCTTCTTCTCCCCTACCCCACCCACCCATTCACTTCTCAGAGAGGGTAAGGCTTCCCATGGAAAGTCAACAAAGTCTAGTGCATTGCTTTGAGGCAGGACCAAGGCCCTCCCCATTATATCTAGAATGAGAAAGGTACCCCTTCAAAGAGAATGGACTCCGATCTATAGCCATGCCACTGTGAATGTGCCCCCATCTTGTCTTATGCCTCCTTTTCAACACATACATGAACACACTGGAAACCAAAGATGATGGCAGGAATCTCTCTCTCTCTCTCTCTCTCTCTCTCACACACACACACACACACACACACACACACACACACACACACACACACATAACGTATGTATTTTCTTCAGGTAATGGCATATAGGCCTGAGTTTTAACAGTGATAAGGTTTTCAAAAGCTTATCTGAGCATCCGTTGCAACTGGGCTCTTGTTCACCTTGTGGGACTGGGGGAGGTGCTATAATTTTTCTTGCCAGAAGCTTTGATTTTAGCAGGATTAGCATTTTCTAGGGGAACTACCTCCTTCTCTTAAATTTTCTAGATTATGCCTTTTTATTTATTTACTTTGCATGTATGTGTGTGCTTAAAAGCTTGACGGACTTGGCAATGGTTTATGCGGAGGTCAGAGGCCATCTTGTGGGAGTTGGCCATGTTCTACCACATGGGTATCAGGGACCAAACTCCTGTCATCAGGCATGGCTGCAAGCGCTTCTACCTGCTGAGCCATCTCGCCAGGCCAGATATTTTAGATCTGTTATAAATGACTATTTAGATCTGTCACAGCCAAACACATCTCAATTCCACTAAGAGCAGTGAATGGGCCCAGACACATCAACATCACCAAGTTCTATCAACTTAAACTAGTAATCAGATGGACAAACCGCTCTCCACAGAGCAGGTTTGTGTGGTAGAGGGAAGTACTTGGATGAGGTTTGCAATGGAAATCTCCAAGGGTCTTGATGATTGAGTCCACACGCGTGATTAAAATAGACAATGTTCAAACCTGCAATGGTAAAGTATGTTACAGCCTAAGGTGAGGTGGGGGTCCGGGCCCTTGATTCAGCTGCGCTTCCTCTTCAGACAGCTGCATCCATGATTTGGAACAAGCAAGTGTGTGGTTTTCCCTTCTTACTGAAGCCATATCCCATACCTCCCGACGGCTTCAGTACAAAAAAGTCTTCCTTCTGACTTGTTTTATAGACTCAAGGCTATGAAGCAAAAATTTGTTGAGTAAATTTTCAATAAAGCATCACTTTTATTACACCCTATCCTTAAAACCCTGAGAGGTTTTGCATAACAAATCTGTCCTTCCTAACTTGAAGAGGTGCCAAACAGGAGTGAAGAGTGAGGTTAGTTTCTTTATCTTCATTGGTGGCTACACTGTTACAGTCAAATGAAATCAAATTCAGTCATTGAAAAGCATCTTTAAAAAATGCAGGTCTGGGATTCCCAGATCTTCACAAAACTAAGGTGATTATTTTCCTTGGTTTCTAATTATTAGGGCCTTAGGTTTTAATTGTGAAACAACTGCAGTTTTAGAAAAAGACGAGACTCGGTTTGAATCCATTTTCAATAGAGTCAACACAATAGCGTACTGATGAATAAATAAAATAAAAGAAGTATGAAACTTACTGAAAACTAGAGAATAATCCTAGAAGAAGCAAATAGGCTCAGCTAAATGCAGATGCCCTGTATTCCCGTGTAACTGGAGACTTTTCTCTGTCCCACGCGTGGGGTCATTCAGAGGCTTACTATTAATTATAACTGTTTGACCAATGGCTTAGACACCTTACTGGCCATCTCTGCATATAAATTAACCCACTTTCACCTGTATATCTCCACATGCCCTGTGGCTTACTGGTAAGGCTCTGGCATCTTACTCCTCTGGTGGCTCCTGGCATTTCTCTTGACTCTGCCTTATTTCTTCCTGTCTCTCTGCTTGAATTTTCTGTCCAGCGGTATTCTGGCTTGCCATAGACCAAAGTAGCTTCTTTATTAACCAATGGTAATAAAACATATGCACAGATATAGAGGGGCATCCCACATCACTCCTAGACACTCCACACTGCCAGGGTGTACATGTTTCCCAACTGACCCACAGATGCAATGCCAGCTCTGACAGATTAACGACTACCTTTTTTCTTTCCTTTTTTAAAATTGTTTTTATTGAGCTACATTTTTTTCTCTGCTCCCCTCCCTCCCTTCCTCCTCCACTTCTACCCTCTCCCATGGTCCCCATGCTCCCTATTTACTCAGGAGATCTTGTCTTTTTCTACTTTCCATGTAGATTAGATCCATGTATGTCTCTCTTAGGGTCTCTTTGTTGTCTAGGTTCTCTGGGATTTAACGCCTAAAATTTGTATGGAAACTCAAAGGTCCCACAGTCGCCAAGATAGCTCCAAGAAAGAAGTACAAGCTTCATACAAACAGACAAGAATTAAAGAATGAAGTATTGACATGAGGCTGGGCACATCGGTCAGAGGGACAGGATTGAGAATCCAGAAGCAAACCTTCACATTTACGCTCAATTGACTTTCAGACGGAACACTAAGGCCACTCAACAGGGAAAGGATGACTCAACCCCAGTGCTTACTTCCTAGGAGAGCACACAGAGAAATTGAATCCTGTAGCACTCATATTTTTCACTCAAAACAAACTACAGAACAATAAGTAAGAATTATCAAAGTTTTTTTTAAAGAAAACAGAGGTATAAATTTTTTGTGATCTTAGAATAGGCAGTCACTTTCTGTAGATGTGATACTCAAACCACAGAAGAAGAACGTAAAGACTGGGGTGTGGGTCAATTGGTAGAATATTTGCATCCTGTTAATGAAGCCCGGGGCTCCACCCCTCATACCCCATAAAACTGACATGGTGTCCCATGCCTTTGATCCTAGCACACAGGAGCTGAGGGGAGGAGGAGGAGAATTCAAGGTCATCAGCTATATAGTTAGTTCAAAGCCAGTCTGGGCTACATGAGACTCTATTCAGGTGTGTGTGTGTGTGTGTGTGTGTGTGTGTGTGTGTGTGTGTGTGTATGTGTGTGTGTGTATTTGGAATTCATAAAACTCATAGAATTTTGTGTTTCAGACATACAACCAAGAAATTTTTAAAAAAATCACAATTCACAGAATGGGGAAAATATTGCTGATTATATATATGATAAGGAATGTAGGTCTAAAATATATAAAGATCCCTTACAACTCAATAACAAGAAGAAGCCAAAAATCTAGGCCTTCCAGACTACCATTGACCATTATAGTAAGTTGGAAGCCAGCACAAGATCAGAGGCTGAGTTCCCACCTCAGAACCCAAAGCAAAAACAAAAACACCCCAATAAATCCTAATATATTGCTGGTGGGATTGTAACATGATGTAAACACTTTGAAAAAATACTTTGGTACTTCCTTAAACTCTTACACATAGAGTTATCACAGAGCTACTGTATGATTCAGTACATACAGATACTCCTGGGTGTATAGCTAAGAAAGATGAAAGAATATGTCCAGAAAAAGATACACATACATAATTGTGGGGCTAAGGAGATAGTTCAGTGGTTAAGAATATGTACTGCTCTTGCAGAGGACCTGGGTTCAATTCGCAGCACTGATATCAGGCAATTCACAACCCACTGTAGCTCTAGCATTAGGGTATCTGACACCTTCTGGCCTCCGAGGGCACCTGCACAGACACATATAAATACATTTAACCAAACACACACAGACACACAGACAATGAATCAATGAAGAAATGTACCTATGTGTTTACAGCAGGATTATGTTCAACGGCCACAAAGTAGAGAGGCTAGAATGAGCATCAACAGATGCACAGACAAAATGTGTAATGTCTCATTCATGGCCTGCTAAACAAAGGGAGCCAAGGCCCTATTTTGTATGGTTCCAATTTTTTTTACAAAAATTCCATTTTAGGCAAATCTACAGAGATAGAGAGAAATTTGGTGATATCTCAGCCATGGGAGGGAACAGATGAAGCACTGGAGAATATTTGATAATGGTCACAACTTGGGGATATAGAAAATCATAGCAGTGCATAGCTTTGTCAACCAACTGCAAACCCTGAAATTTATGATAGAAACTTTGAATATTTTGATATGATAATTCTATTTCAATAAACTTGGGGGGAGGCATCTCATGCTTTTTCTCATATCTAGAATTTAAGAGGGAAAAGGACATGGAATTAAAAGAGAGAGACCATTGGAGACATAGAGCAAGGAGATCAAAGTAGAAGGTAGGGTAAGAAAGAGTAACCAAGAGGGGTAAATATGGCCAAAATACATCGCATGCATGAATGTCATTGTCTCAGTGACATTTTAACATCAATATACAGTTTAAAATAGTGCAGTGACTGGTAAGATGGCTTAGGGGATAGAGGCACTTGTCACCAAGCTTGATGATCTGAGTTCAACATGCAGGACCTACATGGTGGAAGGAGAGCACTGGTTCCCACAAGCTGTTCTTGGCCTCCATTCATGCACCATGGCTCACAGATCCCCTCCCCCCACATGTACACACACACACACACACACACACACACACACACACACACACGCACACAATAAATAAACAAAAGGTAAGTAAGAGCTTTATTAGTAAGGTAGGAAGAATAAGACTTAGGATTAACCACTGAGTACTTTCGTCTCATTGACCCATTTAGAAAAGTGATTTTCTTTGACGGTTTCTTTGGCTGTCATAGAACTTGCTCTGTAGACCAAGCTGGCCTCGAACTCACAGAGATCCACTGCCTCTGCCTCTTGAGTGCAGAGATTAAAGGTGTGCACCACCACCGCCTGGCTGAAAAGTGATTTTCTAAAGGACAGTTTGTTCTAGGAAGGAGATATTTTATAACCTGAAATTTTCCTCTTTCTTCATTTAAAACTATACCAACTCATTCTGTCATGGTATATATAATATATAAATTCTATTTATGTTGCTGTAGTACACCTTAACATCTTTTTCAATAGTACTGAGTGCTATAAAAATGAATACTAAGAAGCTGGATTATATCATATGGGTGCTTAGTTAAGTTTCTATTGCTGTGATACAGCACCGTGACCAAAAGCAACTCAGGGAGGAATGGGTTAATAAGATCTTATACTCCCACGTCATCTAAAGAAGTCAGGATAGGAACTCAAGGCAGGAGCCTGGAGGTAGGAACTGAAGCAGAAGCCACAGAGGAACACTGCTTACTGGTTTGCTCCTCATGGATTTCTCTGCCCACTTTCTTACATAACACAGAACCTGTTCACAGTGGGCTCCCACATCAATCGCTGATCAAGACAATACCACCACAGACTTGCCTACAGGTCAGTCTGGTGTGGTGCGGGACAATTGTCTATAGTCTGTCAATTATGTTTTAAATAAATGCTGATTGGCCAGTAGCCAGGCAGGAAGTATAGGCAGGACAATCAGACAGGAAATAGAGGTGGATCAATGAGAACAGGAGAATTCTTGGAAGGAGGAAGCCCATTCCTCCTCAGTCCTGCCCAGACTCAGAAGAAAGAAGATGTGACCTGCCCCACTGAAAAAGGTACCGAGCCATGTGGCTAACATATACTAGAATAATGGGCTAATATAAGTTATAAGAGTTAATAAGAAGCCTGAGCTAATGGGCCAATCAGTTTATAGTTAATTTAGACCACTGTGTGATTTCTTTGGGACTTAACAATTGTGAGAACCAGGCAGGACAGAAACTCAGACAACACTGGTGGAGGCACTTTTTCAGTTGAAAATTCCTCTTCCCAAATGACTCTAGCTTGTATTAGGTTGACAAAAGGTTATTCAAGGTAGGATCTGGAGATGGAACTTGAGTCCTTGGGTCCACACAGCAAGTGTTTTTACATGCTGGGTTATCTTACTGGTACCCATAGGGTAGTATGTTGCTGCATATATGTCCCATACTTCGGTCTCTATTGATGGGACATTGGGTTGTTGGTCATTAGGAATTGTTCTCTGATGAACCTCTCCAGATCTCTCAGCTAAAGAAGTCATCACTTAAAGCCTTGTTAGTGTTGACTAAGAGATATTTCACCCACTTTTCCCATCACTGTGGCAAAATAAATGACTTAACAGAAGAAAGATGTAGTGTGGCCCAAACATCCAGAGGCTCCAGTCCCTAGCTTCCTGGTCCCTGTGCTTGTGTAGAGCATTGTGACTGGAGTGTATGGTAGAGGAGGGCTGTTCACTTCATAGCCAACCAGGAAGCAGAGTGAGACAGGAAGTGGCCAGCAGTAATACAACCCTACGAACCTACCTCCAGTATCCTACTTCCTCCAGGTAGGTCCTGCCTCCTTAAGTTTCCAGAACCTCCCTAAATACATGGTGAACCAAGAATTCAAAACATGAGTCCATGGGATCATTTCATACTCAACCCATAATAATAAGGGATCACTTGTATACATTTTAAAAATGCAAATTTACCTGATATGTGTCCTTGATTATATTTAAAGCTGATGGTCTTGGTGATGAAGAAAGGGAAGACAGACAAACATGATAACTCAAGTCGCTTCTCTCCCTCTTCATCCTCTCACACCCATAGTTACCTCTAATACGTGAGTGCAGAACAGCGGCCAGGAAAACGGAGGGCTTTTCCCTCTAGACACCTGTTGTTCTCATTGTTACCCTGCATTCCCCTTCCTTCCTTCCTTCCTTCCTTCCTTCCTTCCTTCCTTCCTTCCTTCCTTCCTTCCTTCCTCCCTTCCGTATCCTTTGCCTCCTATTTCAAATGAAGAGACAGAGAACCACAGGCCCACTTAGGGGGGGAAAGAATCTGCTCTTAGAAGGACAAAATGCCCAGGCAGTGTTCGAAAAGAGGCACCGTGTATTTAGAAATAACCTGTTTTCAGGAAATGCAGAACCATCTCCTGCAAGCTATGCTGGAGATAGCCGGTTTCTCTTTTAGGGTCACTTGCTTGTATTAATAGAAATCCATCTGCATGAAGTGACAGTCTACGTTCCTGTTTCCCCGTCTGTCACCAGATGGAGACTTGGTCAATGTGGGATGCTGTCATCCACACGGATGCCAGCGTATATAAAAAGAGAAGTTATTGGTAGGAATTATAAGAGATGGAGATTAAGGACCATTCTAAAACAGACTTGGATCTCTGCTTTTGACACAGGAAATGTTGTTTACGCCATTTCAGCGGGGTTGCCTAAAATATACTGCTTCCACGCGAAAGATAATTACTTATACTACTTACTAACGGATAATGCATCATTCCAAGCAAGTGTGAAAAAATAAAAAAGAAACTTCTAGTTAAGAGTTAATTAGGTTTTAGCTCACCTTACCTTAACTTTGGAAATCTTTATGAAATAATTAATGAAAGTGATGGAATTAAGTAGAAGCTGGGTTATCGTAGGAGTGTGCTGGAAGGAGGTTGGCCCCTCCCTCTTGTTCTCCACTCCTGGATGCAGGAGCTTTTCTAAGACAACCAACAACTTCCTCTGTGAGTAGCTGCATGGAAATCTGTCTGAAATGTCATAGTGTCCTAGCAGAGAAGATGATGATTAAAGTAGATGCGCAACTTCCCGTGACCACGAAGAACCCTAGGAACCAATGTTAACCCCACAGGCTGAGGGACCCAAAAGCCTTTGATCCTGGGGAAAGTGAGCAATAACCTTCCATCCAATTTTATATACAGCCAGAAGTCCCTCTGGCTTGTTTTCATCTACTGTATCTGCCAGTATGGACCAGGGATGTTCAGGTGTATCCTGGGCACTTGGGACACATTTCCTTGCAGCCTCAGCTTGCCCACATCATCTCCTGGAGTCTCCTGAAGTCTCATGATTCATTGGATGGACTCCATCACTCACATAGATGGTATAACCTTTGCAGTCACAACACAACTGAGAGCACCCTGAACATCTGTGACTTGATATTTCAACAAACAGTATCTCCTGGATGCTTTCCATAGAGATCAGCCTGATAGGCCTGAAATGACAAGATTTAGATGTATCCACATTTCTTAAACTATTTCCCTATTTTCCAAGTTAAGTTAGCTTTGGCTTGTCAGCTTAAGATACCCCAGCATTAACTGGGGTAATACCTCCACTGGGGTATGTCCCAGATCAGAATAGCCTGTGGTCATGTCTGTAAGTTACTGTCTTGTTGCTGATTAATGTGGGAGGGCCCAGCTCACTCTGGGCAGTGCCATTCCTGACAAGGTGGTCCTGGGCTATAACAAGAATACTAGTTGAGCATGAGCCTGGGAGGAAGCCAGCGAGACCTGCTGCTTCGTGGTTTCTGCTTCTGCTTCTGCTTGACTTTCCCTCAATGGTGGGTCTTGACCTAGAAGTAAGTGGAAGTCAAATAAATCCTTCCCTCTTCAAGTTGCTTTTGGTCAGTGTTTTACAACAGCAACACAAAAGTAAAGGAGACACGTGCTGAGAAGTATTTAGCTTACTTCTGTTTTTTTACGGTTACCCACAATGCTGCAGTGAGCCCTTTCTACAATGGACTTTAATCACCTCTGTGGAAATATGAGCTGGCCAATTTCCTGTGTGGATGATCAAACTCACATTTATTGAAAAGGATTAAGTTGGGATTTTTGTTATGCAGAAAGAATAATTAAAGCCATTTTCCACTCACAAACAGCCATGCAGATCTAAGTGAGATGTGATTTCTCCATTCACCATAAGCTACGATGGAAACCTTAGAAGAAAATTCCCCTCTTTGGGGTTTTCCTTTGAGAATAAGAATACTTAAATGGCATTTCTGACCCAGAAAAACCCACAAGGTAATTGTTTAAAATATAAGATTTTCTTAGTA
Organism: Ondatra zibethicus; assembly: GCA_004026605.1. Classification (NCBI taxonomy): domain Eukaryota; kingdom Metazoa; phylum Chordata; class Mammalia; order Rodentia; family Cricetidae; genus Ondatra; species Ondatra zibethicus. The sequence goes on along the minus strand of PVIU01003846.1, from coordinate 78,277 downwards.
ATATTACACTTCGGCAAAGTACACAACTAGTTTGAAGGATAATTCAAAAAAGAGACCACAACAAGACAAATTTGCCTTCAAAGAGCCAGAAGATTAGACCAAAACTATTGTTTGCTTTCTTTCCATGTCTTGCTACACTGGAGGGGCCATTTTAAAGATTTATTCTGTTGTTACTGTGAGTGCATGCATGCATTTTTGTGGGTGGGGTGTGTGGGTGTGTGCGTGTGTATACCTATACCGCATTGTGCAGATGCCTGCAGAGGTCAGAAGATAGTGTTGGGTCCCCTGGAGCTAGAGTTACAGGAAATTGTGATCCACATGATGTGGGTGCTGGGAACCAAACTCAGATGCCCTGGAAAAGTACCAAGTGTTCTTAACCATTGAGCCATCTCTCAAGCCTTGAACTCCAGTTTAGTAGGAAAATTTGAGGGTAAAACACTATTCCAACACTAAATGATCAAGGATAATGGTGTACGATTTAAATTTTGCACAAAGTGTGGGTGATCCAGAGCATTTGAAGGTATTTTATCCTTGCCACAGGTGATTCCGTGACCCCATGACCTGGATCTCTTACACAATCCTGATGTAATTAGTGGTACTTCTATGACAAGGGACTTCTAGATGAGCTCAGTAATTTTCTTTTTATTCAATAATATGTCCATGTGTATTCACAAGCAGGTGTAATGGAATAGTTGGAAGACAATCATGATCAAAAGCCAGAAAAGGAGCATGGAGCATTGGCAATGTTGATTATTGTTGGAATAACGCACTGCCTTGTACAGAGGTTAACAAATAATAAAATCTAGCCAAATGGGGGTGGCGGCTTATAGCTATAATTCCAGCAACAGGGAGGACAAGGCAGAGGATCATTGTCAGTTCAAAGACAGTCTGAGATATAAAGAGAAATAATGAAGTCCAGGCAGAAAAATTAATTACGAACTTGCAAAATGTTGATTTGCTTGCTTGAGTTAATCTTAGGACAACATAGACTAGACTGCAGGATTTGGGAAACTTTTTTAAAAAAAGAATTTGGAAGGAAATGATAAATAAAACTTTATCTTTCTATCAAAAAGACTTTCAAGATGTCTCCAAGCATTTGCTGAAACTCGAAACAGCATTTCATAGGCTGCTTCCCAGAGCTTTTACATGTAGCTGTCGGGCTCCAGGCCTGAGAAAGGAGAGCTGTTTGTCTCTTGTGCTGCTGTTATGTAAAAGCAAGCTCTCTCCTTGCCTGTCTTTGTTCCTCTGTCTCTTTTTATAAAGATGAATGATGACCTCATGACTTTTGAACATCAGTGGCGGGTTATTTCCAGACTTCTCCCCCCGCCCCAATAGATCTGCCTTCTTCTTTTTCGAGCCTTTCATCTATTCTGAGTTAAAAACGCTGACAGTATCACCTTGGCCCTCTTACTTTAGGGATGACTAAGAAAAAAATCAACTTCTTAAAGATCATCTTTTTAGTTTTCTTTCTTTTCTGCTTAAAACGCCTTATAGCCCCCCCCATACAGAACACACTTTTGTTTCTACTGGAACCTAAAATCTTCTACTTGTAGCCAGTTGATTTGTGTCCTACCTCCGTATCCATGGTGACTAGATTTTCCGACATCATTTTCTAAGTGAAGACACTGAAGTCCTAGAGGTACTAAAACATTTGCCTTGTTCTTGTCTCGGGTTTTGATAGAACTGAGATCAGACACGCACTTTTCTTTCCAACTCTGCTTTCCCTCTTGTTTCATAACCAGTTCCCTCTGAACTCTTCGGTCTCTTAAGCGATGGGTTTATAAACTGTGAATAGAATAAGTGGGTGGTGAGGTAGGAGTGTCTGGTGCGCTCAGCCACAGACACACAGGAAGAGCTTGCTGAGTGACAAGGCCCCTCTCAGAAGAGTGTCTTAATCTTCTGGGAGGAGATGGCCAGCATTGTCGGTGATGTCAGCCACCCTCCAGGCTTCCTCCGCTGGACTCTGGTCCTCCAGGCTTCTGGTACTACTGTACCTCAATCTGCACCTTATACCCAGTGCCAGGTTAAGGGAAGTGGGAACTTTAGGCTGTCTGGAAGGTCTGGATTCTAGCTGAGTCCAGCTTAGGGGGAGACTCTTAAATGCTCAGTGTTACTTTTAAAATAAGGGCTTGGGTTTTATATTTCTGCTATGCTGGGGCTCAAACCCAAGACTTCCTGAGTATTAGACGGGTACTAATCTACTATTAAGCTAAGCCCTCATTCCTGAGTTCTCATCATTAAGTGGTTCTTCAGAGCATGAATACATTACAAAATGACAAAGAGAAAATATCGGTGCATTTATTTTTAAATTTTTCTATCATTTGCTAATTAGAATCAAGAATTGTTTCTGTAAGTGATTTTTAAAACAAATGCAAGCAATTCCATTCATATTACTCTTTATGATTGGTAGTAATCTAATGGTTTTAGAAGGAGCAAAAAGTTTCTTATTTCCTTCCACTAGATGTTCTAAAACAAGTGACTTTAATTTTTTTGTTCTATATATTTACCGTGTGGGATACAGGGCATTATCGAATGCCTTGGTACGTGAGTGGAGATCAAAGGACAACCCTTGGTAGTTAGTTCTCTCTTTCTACCATGTCTGTCCCAACAATGTAACTCAGGTCACTTTGTGCAGGTAAGTGCCTTTACTGGCCAAGTAATCTCATCAGCCCCAAAACTAATGTCTTTAGGTAGTTTAGTAGACACTGTAAGCCAAAGATGAGATGCTCATATTCTCAGGTAATACAGAGGGCACAGGTTCATGGCCTATGAATGCAAATTAAATGAGCTGAATGAACTGATTTGAAGACTCAGTGGGTAAATGGCTTTCAAGACTTTCAGTGGGAAGATCCTGGAACTCTGTATGGGCAGGTTCAGCTCCTGGGCACATCAGATGGAGCCAATGCATTCTTTCCTGCAGAGTAAGTGAGGGTGCATGTGACTAGGCCCTGAGTTTAAATAGGAATTGATCATATTGAATTGAGAGAGCAGGCAGGGGGATAGGCGGGGGAGGCAAAGGCCAAGGGAACTGTGTGAACAAAGGTGAGAGAGACTTTGTGGACATGTTTGAGAGAGAGCTTCTGTTAAGCCAGGTCTGACAGGCCCAGGGCCCCTGCTCTCCTCCAACTGTGGCTGTTTGATGGCTGCTGTCCCCATTTCAGGCTGGCCACTCAGACTCTGTGTGTGCATATGTGTGGGGTGTGCTTGCCTTCTCGGTTTTAACAATCTGACTTTCAGAGTGCCAGCCAAGCCTCCAGTAACAACCCCTTTCTACCCTCCGCATTTCTGCCCCACTTCCTGGTTCTGAACCTTATCTCTTTAATCCACCTCCATGCCAAGCTGTCTCTTAGATATTATCCCTGAATTATTCTTGGGCTTTCAACACAGAATACATTAACTCACTGTCTCCTGACCGCCAAGGATTCTGATAAAAGAGCCACAGCCCATTGATTCATTATTCCCCTGTATGCAATCTAGCAGGTTTCAATTCAAGGTCTCCCTCTCCCTCCCTCCCTCTCTCTCTCTCTTTCTCTCTCTCTCTCTCTCTCTCCCTCTCCCTCTCTCTCTCTCTATGTTTGTGTGTGTGTGTGTGTGTGGTTTTTGTATGTGTCTGTGTGTGTGTCCCTCTCTTTTAACCTTTGGGTTCTAGCACTTTGATTATTATATATCAGACATGATTTCGTTTCTGCTTAACCTGAATGCATTCACTGAATTGCTATGATCTAAAAAGTTACTTTAATCATTAATTTTATCTTTTTCAGGGCCGCAAGATAGCTCAGTGAGTGAAAGAACCTGCTTCCAACTATGAAGTCTTGAGTTCAGTCGCCAAGACCCACTCAGGAAGAGAGATGCAACTGTCATAAGCTGCCTTCTGACCTACATGTGCGCTCTGCAGCAAGCACCTGCTCATACGCACACACATGCCCATGCACATACATGTTGATGTGCACATACACATGACCATGCACATACATGCTGATGCGCACACAAACATGCCCATTCACACACACATGCCCATGCATACACATATCTCTATGCACACACACATGCCCATGCATAACATATATCTACGCACACACACATGCCCATGCATACACATATCTCTATGCACACACACATGCCCGTGCATAACATATGTCTACGCACACACACACATGCCCATGCATACACATATGTCTATGCACACACACCTGTCTATGCACACAGACATGCCCATGCATACACACATGCCTATGCACACACACGCCCATGCACACACAAACACGCATGTAAATTAAATAAAAATATAGCTAATTTTGTTTATGTTATCTTTCCCCACCTGTAGAAGTTTTCGGCTCCAGTTTGCTTCTCACACTTTTCTGAAACTCCAGCGACTAGTGTATCAGAGCATTTAACAGTTTTCTACAGTTCCCAAGGCTCTGTCTTATTTACAGTGTTTGATCTCTGACCTCAGATTGGATAATCTCTATTGGCCTGTCTTTAACTCTATACTCCAGTTTTCTTTTGCGTTTCTCTTCTCTTTGACTTAGTTTTGTTGTTTAAATTTTGGGTATGTTTTTCAGTTGTATTGTCTCCAGTAAGTCCCTTCTATGCTTACTGCCTCTCTGCAGAGAACTCATTTCCTTCCATCCTTTTAAGGGGTACTTAACTGTGCTTCATGGACCATGGTGATAATGGCTGCTGTATAACCTCTGCCTGAGGATTTTAACATCTAGGTCATTTCCAAATGGCACATATAACTGTTGTTTTCCTCAAAAATTGGTCTGCTTTAGGTACAGGCAGTGCAAAGTCTCTGCCTTAGACATTGTCAACCTCCTGGAGCATAGATTATCATTATAAAATAATGCTCATAGATTATCACTGGGAAATGTTGGGGTTTTGTTTGATTAATGAGACAATCAACTAAGTTATGCCCTCACAAAAAGTTCTTCTGTGGGTGGTGATCCTAAGGCACTTAACCTTGCAAGCCCTTGGTATGCCTCAAGCAGGTGCCTTGCCAGGATTAACTGCAGGCTGGCTGGCTGTTTAGAATCAGTTCAGCTTCCACAGCCTTTGCTGTGTGGGTTAGATCTCATGGTTAGTAGCTTCATAAACAGCATCATGGGATTCTTTTCTTTTGCTCTCTCCTCTTCATATTTGCTGGCACATAAGGCCCCTCTTCCCCATCCCTTTAGTCCAGAAAGTTGGGTATTACCTTGATCTTAGCAACCTAAACAGCCGACCTCTTTCAAGCTATGCCATAAGAAAATATAGAAAAGGCAATTGGAAAATCAATTGTCTTATATTTCATTTCTCCAAGCTTCAACTCCTTTGGCTTAATTTTCAGGGAACCAAAGAACTTGATCTTTGCATTATGTCTAGAGTTTAGAGTTCAAACCCGTGCAAAAGGAAGGCCATGGTGGACTTGCTTATGCCAGCTGTGGAAGCTAAGCTCGTGTGGAAAGTTTATTTCCGAGGATTTTACCAAGGAAAGGGACCAGGAAACACAAGATGGTGAGCTGGTAAGGAGGCAAGATAGAGAGAAGGATGTTCCTAGACAGGGGTGGGTGAGGCTGTTTGCTTAAAGGCCATGAGCAAGGACCATGAGGAGAGGTTAAATGAGGATGGCCTGTTTCCCTCCGAGATGAAGGAAAGCTACACTGGAGAGAAATCTGAAAACTAGGTCAAAGCTTGCAGACGGCGGAGAGAAACTGAAACTTGGAGAAGTGACTTGCAAGAAATGAATCTCCCAGGTGTCTGTGTTCCCCCTCCTGGCTTTGCCCTGTGGGTGCCTCCAAGCATAGAGCTGAGAAGGTGACTGCAGCGAGGGCTGCTAAACCTCAAGCAACGATTCCGAGGAGCCAGCTAACACGGTGTTCGCGGGCCAGAGAGGAGAGAATTAGGAAACAGAATTCCAAAGCCCTGGGTCAGTCCCGACAAGTGCATGAGTGAATCACACCGCTAATTGGAAAAGGAAGAGATGGTACCCAGGACACAAACACTGGGTGCGGCTTACAGGAAAATAGAGATGGAAGGAAGGGGGTGTTGATGAAGATGCTTCCCACAACTTTGGGGGTACAGAGAAAGAAAGGTGAGTTAGATCACAGCTAACTTCTTGCTGTGATTCCTCGGTAAGAGCAAGACGGGGCCAGGACTGGGTTTCAAGTTTGGTTAAAACCCCCGGGAGTAGAATAGGACCCCATTCCAGGTGCAGAGCTGGCATCCTTTCCTCTTGGACTGAGGCAGGTCATCCTTATACATCCTGTAAAGCACTGCTTTTCCCATAGCCATTTGTCAGAAAAAGCACTGTTGGGAGAAAACTCTTTTTAAACCCGGGTAACACGTGGACTCCATATTCTCTCCATTTCTTGAGTTGAAAATGGCTTTGGGGAAAAAATACAATTATAATATGTGGACCAAAGAAAGAAGAGGAAAAGTTAGCAATGTTCTGGGAACGGTGCCCAGCTCTTTTATGATTCTGAGTAGTAAAGTCCCCAGCGCACCACATGCAAACTCACTGGCTTCGTGTGGGCTGAAGCTAAGCTCAGGCCAGGCCCCTCATCACCCATGTCTTCCTCCTTTTCTCCTTCTCATTCTTATTACTCGTATTATTCTTTCTCTTCTTCATCCTTTCCTCTCCCGTGGTGTGGGAGGGGCGGGGGGAGCGCAGACCCTCCTGGTAGGAGTGTGTCAGTTCTGACCTGGATGTCCATCATCTCTCTTGTCATCTCTTCCTTGCTGTTCAGAGCTCTCCCTCCTTCTCACTTCCTGAAACCTGACTCCCAGTACGCTGAACCTAGCTGCTTTCAAAATGCCAACTCATATGAGATCAAGTGATCAAATTTTCTCCCTCTTGGCTCTTTAGAGGCCTGGGTTCCCAATTTCTCCTCCTGATAGAGAAGAGTCATTTGGAGCTTTGTGTTGGTTCTGTCTCTACTAGCCATGAGGCCTTATCAACACTTCTCCAAGGCAAAGATACAAGTGACACATTCTTTTCCAGTGTGTGGTTTGTGTGTATTTAAGTGCAGAGCAAACTCTACTTCCTGAGATAATCACTGCTTTGTTGTTAGATGGGGGGAGCTTTATGTTTCTGTAGAGTATCCACTGGTCTGCGGGCTGACTAAAGAGTTGTGTAAAAGAGTCTCAGATGAAACTGGAGAATCATGAGACAGAGAAATAGTGTGGGAATGGACTTCCAACCACGAACTGCTGAGCTGATGGGTTGACCTCTTGACTTTGGGGATGAAGCCCTTTTTCTTTTAATTCACATCAATCATCCAGGTAGTCTTGACCTCTTTGGGTGAATCCCGGTGCTAGATGAGAGTAGGTTATTCCCCTCATGGATGAGTTTTAAGCTTCTAAGTCAGGGTCTCATGGATGCAGCTGGAAATTCTCAAGGAAGACTACACTACAGAAACCCTTCTATTTGTGGGTGGAGGAAAAGAAGGAGCTGGCGCCATGGATCAGTGATTGAGAGCAATTGTTGCTCTTGCAAAAGGTCCGGGTTCCATTCTGAGCGGAACGGCAGCTCTCCGCATCTGTAACTCCAGTTCCAAAGATCCAGTGCCCTGCTCTGGCCCCCATGGGCACTGCACACACGTGGTGCATATACATATATACAAGCAAAGGTACACACACAACAAAAATAAATGCATTGTTTAAAACATGAAATCATCTCACACAACTTCCAGATATAGAAACGTAAGAGAAGCTAAGTCACATAGCTGTGACTGCCACAGCTCAGATCCGCAGGTACTCACTCCCTGACTAGCTCCTGTCTGTGTACAAACCCTTCAGGAGTCCTGCAGACCTTGTTGCCTGGGCCTTTTCTCTTTTGACTGAAGAGAAGTGCAGGTGGGTGGGATAGGGGAGAGTCAATAGCAAGTGTCTTGAAGAGACGTCAGTCAGTTTCTCCAAAGGAAGTGGCTTGAAGAAGATGGTGCTAATTTAGAGCAAGGTTTTCATTCATTCACTCAGAAAAAAAAAATCAAAATCTTGTGCTTCTCATTTCTGAAAGAGACCCCAGAGACCCTAGAAACTTCTAAACTCCCCTTCCCTACAACTCTCAGCGATAATTGCAGACCAAAAGACTCTTGAGCTCCCCCAGGGGAGTTTCCGATATCCCTCCTCCTCCTCAGGAGGCCAGCAAGCGCAGCTCCCCTTCAGTTGAACAGGGCGTCTTGCAAAAGACAGTTAAACAATTTTGCACGATTTGAAATGCCGTTCTCTCAAAAAGTTCCTCTTGGAGACAGGTCCCCTAGTCAATCCAGCCGGACAAGTGCTGGTGGACCTCAGGCAACCTAGGAAATGGGGCTTTGATTTAGGTTTTGAACAGCCACTCTCTTTTCTAGACACACATTCATGAGCCAAGCTGAAGGAGGAAAAAGCAGGTCAGCCTAGAGTCTTGGGTGTTATTTTAAAAGGTACACTAATCAAATCAGAATAGGCAAGAAGGCTTTTTGTTTGGTTTGGTATTGTTTTGTTTGAGGAGCGGCTTTAGAGAAGAAAGAGTTGAGGCGGCACTGCAAAGTCAGTCTCAAGGCATGGTAGCATCGAAGTTGAAGGGGCCTCCCCCAAACACTCACCACCTCCTCCGGATTCTGGCAGTATCTTCTGGGGTTCCCCAAACAAGGAGCCTCATACCTTCCACCCAAAGTCCTCTGCTTTGAATTCAGGAGCCATTATATGACACTTGGGAGGTGACTCCAAAAATTAATCGTTATACTGAGCAAAATGAGGATACCCCCCCACACACACACACATTTGCTAGAGGTGTCCTTCCTCCAACCCGTGGGTACACCAGTGGCTACTTTCATTGTTGCTGTTTTACACAGATATACAATCATTGTACACATGTGTGGGCCACAGTGTGGTCTTTTCATATGTGTAAACATTGTGCAATAATTCAAATAGAGGAATGAGCTTGTCCATCACCTCCCCCATGTGTGGCTTCTTTATGGTAAAAATATTTGAAAGGGGCTTGTTTATCTGTTCTGGAATATCCTATAGAATACTGCTAAGTATTGTCACCGTACTCCTCAGTAGAACGCCACAATGGAATCTTCCAACCCAGCTGTAACCTGATGACTCTATACCATTCCCCATCCTTCTTCCACTCTTTCCTCCTCAGCTCTGGTAACCAGCATTCTCCTCCCAGCTTCCATGAGATCCGCCTCTTCAGGTCTCACACAGGAGTGAGATCATGCAGGATTCATCTTTCAGTCCTTGGCTTCTTCCCCTCAATGAATCACAGCACCAGTTTATGGAAAGCCCAGAAGGTTCAGAAACAGGATCCCTGGACCTCAATCCCAGTGCAAGCAAGACCATCTCCAACTCGGTACTGGGCCTGGGAAGTACTTTTAGTTGCTGGGTCTAATCATGTGACATCCTCTTAATTCTAGCGTCACTTTTGATATGGGATGTTATTATTTTCCACTCTGTCATGGCTTCCCTTCCAGTCATTATAACTTCATCCAGATGGAGCCTAACCCCAATTCATACTTTCTCTTCTTACTTAATATAGTTTCAATAGTCCATGGTCAATGGGAGGTTGTTTTGGGGGTTTTTGGAGGGTTTTGTTGATGGTGGTGGTTTTTAATGCAAATCTCAAGCCTTTCCCCAGACTCCCTGCATCAATATTTGCGTTTAAACACATGATCCCTGGGTGATCCATATCAACACTTAGAAGCACTGTGGAATTGGACTCCTAGCTAAGAAGTTTTCTTAAAACTTATCAACCTCGTTGTTGGGGAGGAGAGGTTTGGTCTATAAGGCAGAGATATAAACAAGTTAAAATGTCTGTTTTCTTGATACATGCATACGCATAAGGGACTAGCAAACTGTATGGAACCCATTTCTGTACTGAAAGCCATTCCCTCAGTAAGGAGTTAAATAAGACTAGCTTTGCAATCCTTTTTTCTTTTAATAATTAAGATGGAGCACTATGCCACGCCCTAGTTAAAAAGACATGTGCAGGGGCAAGGAGATGTCTCTGTCAGGGCAGTGCTTGCTGTTTAAGTGAGCACAGGGGGCCTGGATTCAAATCTACGACCTATAGGAGAAGGCTAACAGCTGACACGGAGCCAGTTGAGCATGCGCAATAGTAACTTCCCTATGAACCAACCAGAAGTCTGCTGCGAGGCCTGGAGACCACTGACGTCATGATAACCTGGGCCAATGAGAGATAGACAACACGGTATTTCAGATTGGCTCAGCCTCTGGGTCACGGAAGGAGGTAAAGAGGCCTTCCTGTACCCTCCAAAAAAGAATCAATCGGCTTTTGCTTTTTATCTGGCTCCTGGAGTCTTCTCACACACACCCCAAGAGGCTTGTCTTGGACTTGTCTTTTGAAACAAGCATCCACATAAAACATTGGCCAGATGGAATGCACTTGTAATCCCAGTGCCGGGGAGCAGAGACCGCAGATGGCTGGAGCTTTGTGGCAAGCCAGAGTAGGCCACATTGGTAAACTCCAGGTTCAGTAAGAGTTATGTCAACAATAAAATAGAGGGACCAAGATACTGGACATCTTCTCTCGAATCCATATGCACATGCACACACACACACACGCATGCATGCACAAACATGTACACCCATACACATGCCAAAGACAAGCAAAACATTCATACTTTCTTTACTGTAATTTACAGGGAATCTAGTGAGAAACTCTTACGATAACTAGAAAATCTATCCCCTCCCTCTTATGTCTTCCAAGGCCTACAGCTAGAACGATGAAGTAAATATTCAATAAATGTTCTTAAATTAAAATCACAATAGTAGAATGCGTGAACATGGCTTGACTATTATTTTGCGATTGTTTGAACTGTTTGGACAAAGCCCATCAGAAAGCTGAGAAGACTGTGGCTAGCTTGTAATTTATTCTGCTGCTTCTTATACTATCAAAGTCTGAGCAGTTTGTCAGGTTTTGTTTATAGCATGTAACTTTCCTAAAGCAATGTATCCATGTTTCTCATTATGCATGAATAGTATTTGGTTAAATATGGCCTACACTTCTGTCTACCTAACAGGGAGAAATGACTTTAGCAGAAAAAAAAAATCAAGATGTGCTGTTGGAACACATTCTCTCTCTCTCTCTCTCTCTCTCTCTCTCTCTCTCTCTCTCTCTCTCTCTCTCTCCATATTGTTTTTAGCTTTTCTTTCAAGATATTTGTATCTGAGAGGGATTTCTCATCGGCAATCTTTTGACTGAGTAGCAGCAAGCAGGGATCCACTCTGTCTTCCCTTTAATTCCTCACAAGCAAAACAGAAAGATGGAAATAATTTGGCTCCAATGGTGACTTGAAAATGCCTGCCTAGAAAAAAAATTGGCCAGAAAATGAAAAGCTCTGGAAAATTCAGAGTAGAAGAAAATGTAGGTAATGTCTAGTTATATGGGAGAAAACCTGGTGGGACGAGGAGGGGCAAGCTCACCTCCACTTTCTAACAAAGAGAAAGAAACTTAAAGGGAGAGGCCACTTACCTAAGGCCAGTGGAGTTTCAGTGAGCTAATAGAGAGGCGCCTTCAGCCGGTACGAAAGGTCCTCTAGTGAAAGCTCTAATAGACGCCCTGCCCCCATCATCTTTTCTCCTGTGTACATGTCTGGCGTTTGTTGTGTGTTTGCATATACGTGAGCACATGTACCTGCAGGTGCATGTGTACATGTGTGTGGAGACCAGAGGTTGACATCAGATGTGTCCTCTATCTATCTCCACCTTATATATTGAGGCAGGGGCTTTCATTTGAACCCAGAGCTGACAGACTTGCTCCAGTAATCCCATCTCTGCCTCCTGAGCACTGGGATTACAGGTGGACCCACTACGCCTGCATGGGTATCCTTGCACTTACACGGCATGTGTTTTATATCCAACACACCCATCTTCCCAGCCTCCTTTCTTCTTTCCCCTTCCTCTTCCTTTTCCTTTGTGTGTGTGTGTGTGTGTGTGTGTGTGTGTGTATGTTTTTGTTTGTTTGTTTTTTAACTAGGCTAGTGCCTTCCTATTGGTCTATATGTACCACCAACTCTGGATTTTCATATTAATTACCCAGGTGCATAAAAAAAAACCAAAGGCAAGTGATAACCATCTGCAGTGTTCCAAACATGTTGTCCTTTTATCTGCTCATTTTCACGTTCCTCAGAGGCCTTTTTCCTGTCTGTCATGGGCTGATTTTTGTCTCCCGGCTCTGTCAACCATCAGCATGTTCTGAGGTCCCTGGGCATGTGGTGTGTCTATTTCCCTCTGAAGTTCAGCTCTCTCACTCTCTCATGTGTTTTGAAAGTCATTCTTAAAGAGCTTGTGTGCTGAGGATCAGTGCCACTCTGTAGTGAATTGCTCTTTCCATCACTGTGGGGTAGTCTGCAACTTCCCGCCTCTTCAGCCGCCCTTGCCTTATCCCTGCTCCTCATTCCTTCAGCTAGGGTTTGCACCTGTAGACCTTATATTTTGACTGTTTTCGGGTTGAAACTATGCTTGGGTTGAAGTGACTTTCGTAGCCACCGTGCAGCTCAGTCCCATTTTTAAAATCTATGGACCACTGTCTTTCAGTTGGTTTACATTAAAACTTTGAAGTTATTGCATTTAAATCTGTTCGTTTGCTTTCTGCTTTATCTCACTGCTTTCCTTGACTTTCCCTTTGTTTGGTTGATTTGAATGTTTTATATGTCATCGCAATTTTTCTATTGTGTGTGTGACTATGTCCTTTTTGCACACTTTTTTTGGCAGTTGCTCTAAATAGTAGTAAGAGCCAAACTTTAATAGTAACCTTAAGACCAACATAAATGCTGATGGGATGTGGCTTTCGTATCACTGCGGAGAATCCTTGCCCCCCTCCCCGTTGCTGTTTTGCTGTTCTGTGATGATTGGCTTTCAAGTTACCTTGCCAGAATCTGGAACCCAATCGGAAGATAAAGTTAGTTGAAAAGTTACCTGGGTCAGGTTGGTGTGTGGCGTGTCTGTGAGGGGCCGTCTTGCTTTTTAATTGCTGTAGGAAGTGCCACCCTGAATGTGGGTGGCATCATTTTATGAGCTGGTTCCTGAACTGTACTGAGCGAAGCCAGCTGAGTGTGAGCCTAAACATGCAGGCAGCTGCCTGCTTTCCTTTCTCTCGGCTCCTGTGTGTTGTGGCAGCTGCTTAAGGTCCTGCCTCGGTTTCCCCACAGTCATGAACCATAACCTGGAGCTGTGAGCTAGATACATCCTCCCTCCAGCATGGCCTTGGGCCAGGGCATTTGTCACAGCAGCAGAAAGAAACTAGGGCATATTCTATTACATTCATATATCTTGAAATTGTAATTTGTCTGCAGGTGGCATTTCCAGAGAGGATTGTCACATGTGATGGCAACGGGTGTGGCGGGGGCAGCTATCCTGAATCAGGGCAGCATCTTCCAGTGATACACAGGAAAAGGGAAGCTGGAGGCAAGAAACACTGGCTGGCAGATGCCATTCTCCCTCAGTGTTGTCTTCTCTGTGCCATCCACTGCCAGCAGACGCTAGCTTCTTTGTTCTAACAAAGTGTTTGCCTTTCCGGTTAGGGACCTGCCTTGTTGCCTGTCTATCTTTCAGACTGCCAAATCAAGGCTCTCCTCCTCCCCCTCCCCCTCCCCCTCGAGAAGAGCACACCAAATACCACCGTCCACCATGCTTGTCTGCATGCCTGACACTTCCGTGCTTCTTCCCCTTTTATTCCTAATTCTTCTGGCTTCACCTCACTATCATTTCCCTTCTGTCTGTTGAGCCTTTCATGAGTAGATCAGGTGTTAGCTAGAACTCCCCCCGCAATGTGGTCTTACCATCAAGTTGTGAAGGCAGCCAACAGCATCAGCAAGAGCCTGTAATGACTGGGATGTCTTTGGGATCCAATTGGCCAATAACTCAAAAATATGTAACTCATTCCTGGTACCGGGCATTTTATTTCATAGTGCATGGTGTCTACTTGGGGTGTTGTCTCTTCATTTAAATTCCATTTATTTTGTTCATATTCTTTCTCGTCTCCCAACTTCTCTCAGATCCCCCCTCCCTATCCATCCAACTTCATATTCTTTCTATCTTAAAAAAAAAAAAAACCTAGGACAAAACAAAAGCACAAAAAAAACAAAGAAAAGCAAAAGAAAACAAAACCAAACCAAACATGGAATCTATCTTGTGTCAGCCAATTGCTCTTGGGCATGAGACCCACCCTGAGGTGAGGTTGATATACGCAACATTGTTCCATTGAAGAAAAGGGATTTTCGCTTTTGCTTTCCCAGCAGCTATCAATTGCGAATAGCTAAGAAGCTAGAACCAAGCTAAGAACCAAGAGGTTAGACATGGGATTTATGGAACTCCATTCTGGGATTTCATCTGGTTTGAGTTTGTGAAGATCTTGTGCATGCTGTCATAGTCTCTGTGAGTTCATATATGTGTGTATGTGAATCAACCCTGTTTATCTAGCAAACACTGTTTTCCACCACTTCCGACTCATACAGTCTTTCTGCATCCTCTTCTGCATAGATCCCTGAGCCTGAAGGGCACTTAGGACTAAGTGCTCCAAGGTCTCTCACTCCCTGTCCATTTGTATAAACTCCTATCTACTGCAAGAAGAAGATTCTCTGATGAGGGTGGGGTAGGGCACGGATCCATGGGTATAGCAATGTGGCGCTAGAAGTTATTTTATTGGTATGTTCATTTAGCAGAGTAATTATATTAGATTTTTTCCTAGTACTCACGGCCTATCTAGCTTCAGGTTCTTGGCTTCATTAACAGTACCAGGCATGAAGTGGACCTTAAGCCCAACAAAAGAGTAGCTGGTTACTCCAATAACATGTGTGCCACTATTGCACCAGCATATCAGGTTGTTGTTGTAGCTTGCAGCATTCATAACTAGGTGAAGCTGATGATTGTTTTTCTCCTCTAGTAGCATGTGTAATTCCTTCCAACACTGTGAGTGCTAGTCAGCAGGGGTGAAACTTCTGGCTGAGCACCAGCTTGATTTCTTCATGCTCCGTGACATACGTATGTGATATCTTCATTGGTAGGGTCTTACTGGGAGGATCTATAGAAGAGGAAAGAATATGTCCAAAATATATTCCATGAAAACATTTTAAAGAAAAATGAAAGAATATCCTTTGGATATCATCTTCTGAGAATACCTTTATTTCTGTTTCACCGCCACCCCCAATGATTTCTGTTGCTGAGCATAAGATTCTGGGATGAGAGTATAAGTTTGTTTTTGATACTTAAAAATCACCCTGCTACTTCCTGGTGACTCAATTTCTTTTGATGAAAAATTTATAGTTACTTAAAAGCTAACATGCCACTTCATCCTGTCTTCATGGTTTTTTATGAAAGAACCAATCAGTTGAACACTATTTCCCACTGTGCAGGAACAGCAGGAAGCATGTGAGAAGGTCCTGCAAAAGGTAAACAGTAGGCTGGCAAGATAGTTCAGCAGACAAAGGCAAGCTGTTCCCAGACCTCCACATTGGTGCTTTGGTACTATGCACCATCCCCTACAGCACACACATACACACACACACACACACACACACACACACACACAAATAGCTAAATATGAAAAAATCTATAAAACCAGAAATCATTCACATGTTGCATTGCCTTACCAAAAAAAGGAAGTGATCCAATTCATCTAAAATGTTCATGGGACTGTGAGGGAGAGAGAGCATCTTCCAGAAAACACTTGCTGTGTTATGTGGGCAGAGACAACCATGGGAGTTCTAGAAACTTCCAGTGACTTCTTTCTGTATGTATATACAAAGGTTTAGCTTCCAGGTAGAGGTAGGAGACCCCAGATTTGTCATTTCCTTCTGCCTTGCTGAGCCTAAGAACATTGTGTGTGTGTGTGTGTGTGTGCACATGTGTTTATATGCACATGTATATGTGCCTTCATGTATTATGTAAACATGTATGTGTGTATGTATATGCATGTGAGTGTATTGTGAATGTCAGTGGTGTAGAGAAGTTTACAGGTACTCCAGCTTCATGGTTGATAGACTTACAGTCTATATACATGGTGCGTACCTACTGTGAACAGCATTTTTTAATTCATGTGTACTGTTTTATTATCTAGCGAATTTTAAATTAACAAGGCTGTTCTCCAGGGTTTCCTAAATTAAAAGATTCACATGATGTTTTAACTTATTTGGTTCCCAAAATGCACATTTAATTTTACTTTTTCCTGTCTATTTCTTCCCTTCTTACCATTCTTAAATAAGAAAGCTGTGCTTTTCTTCTAGATGGAAAAGGTCCTGGTCCCCTTCTACAAGGAAGCTCATCATCACAATCCCTTTTGAGATCTTGTGTTTACCTCTTCCACTTCATTGGGTTATTTATTGGTAGGAACAGCTCTTTGGGGTCTTTATTCCATCATATAACATTCCCCTTGCCATAGGTATACTCTCTAGAACAAATTTAATATGCCATTTAAACCCACACTGTTGAAATATTCACAGGCTGCGTGTGTTCACTCAGACTGTGTATGTATAGGGGGAGAAGGGGAGGCGGTGGCACCCTAAAAGGGTCAGGGAAGAACAGCTACACATCTAGGGGTAGGAGCGGTTAGCTCTGGGTTCTCAGATGGTAAATGTCAATATTTCCCAGAATTCAGATTTAACATTCAGAACAAATCTAACTTCTGTCACATCTTTAGGGAGCAGTGACAAGTTCCTTATTTAGTCATTTCTAATTCTCAGCCCTCAGACAGCAGCTTTCGCTTCTCTGTCACCTGCCCCTGGCAGCATTCAGTCTCGAGGCTTCGGCTCTGGCAGACGCGGGCCTCTCACGATCAACTGTATCTGGTGAAGTCGTGCCACAAAGAGTTCTTGGCTGTGCAGCCCAGTAAATAGCTCTCTCTTATGTTACCACATGCACAGATGACAACATGCTTTGAACGGGGGCTCTCAGAAACCATCCGCGACACAGCTATTGTGAGCCAAAGGTTTTCTTGGAAAAGGTTCCAGATGAAGCACTTAAAAATCCCCTGCTCTGAATTGCACCCAACTGAGTGTAGAGTGCATGAGAAATGGAGTTGGCTCTCAGCATCTAACACCTCTGTCAGGCAAGCTCTTCCCACAGAGGTTAGGGCAGGATGCACGGCTTTGCATGAGCACCAGGTTGTTGTAGACGAAAAGCAAATGTGCCACTTAGGTTTTGATTTTCATGTTCTAAAGTGTGACGTGGTGGGCTAGGCGTAGTTGTGTCTGGAAAGGAAAAGACAGATGTCCACGGTGGAACCCACCCATACCCCTGTGGATTTCCCACTCTGCGATATTTGTCCTGCCAATTCCACATTTGGAATTAACTAGACTCAGTCTTGGGCCTTCCATTTAACTAGCTATTCAGGGGCTAGAGCTTGTCTTTGAACCCACTCCCTCATGTATAAAACAGGAGAAAACCAGATGGGTATGGCGAGGTACACCTCAGAAGGCTGAGCAGGGGGATCAGATCTAAAGTTTGAGATCCAGTTTGAGACTGGATTATATAGTGATTATATAATCACTGTTTCAAAGAAATAAAATCAAACAAAGCAGGAGAAAATCCAAGTTTGAGATCATTACAATGATAATGAGAAAGTCCTTAAGGGTTATTATGGATGTTAGAAGTTAGTATTTCCTTTGGAGTCAGTTGCTGTGTTTACACACACATATGTGAAAGTGGAAGTTGGAAGCCAATGTCAGGTGTCTCCTTGATTGTTCTCTACTGTAGTCTTTGAGACCAGGGTCTCTTGCTAAGCCTATATCTCGCCAATCTGAGCTAGACTGGCCAACCACCAAGTCCCAGAGATCCTTCTGTCTCTGTCTCCTTGACACTGAGATTGTGGATGCCTGCCACCATGCCAGTCTTGTGTGCATGCATGTATGTGTATATGCATGCATGGGTGAGTGTGTGCATGTGGGGTGTGTATGTATGTGTTTGCGTGTGCTGCAATATAAAGTCAGGGCCTTAGGATATCACAGCACTGTATTGACTGAGCCATCTCCCCAATCCTCTCCACTTTACTTTTTGAGATACAGTCTCTCACTGGAGCCGGAGAGTCCCCCCATTCCTCTAAGTTGGGTAGCCACCAAGCCCCAGAGAGTTCCCTGTCTCCACTTGCCTAACACTAACTTCAGACACACATCACCATTCACAGATTTTGACGCGGTACTTCTTGGGGGGACTGAACTCAGGTTTGCATGCTCACACGCCAAGCACTTTACCAATGAAACCATCTCCCTAGCCCATGAGTTCACACTTAGAATAACCCTGAGGTCGAGTAAGACTGCTCAGTGGTAAAGGAAAGTTCACCAAATCTGACCACCCAGATTCCATCCCTGGATCCATATGGTCGAAGAAGAAAGCAACTCCCCAAGGCTGTCCTCTGCCCACACAGATGCTGGGGCATGCATGCACTTATGTGTGGCCCCACATGCTCCTAAAACAAAACAAACAAATAAGCAAAATATAACTAAACTACTTTAAAAAGTTTTGAAAGCCATATGCTCTAAATATTTTATGGTAGCAACTGTTAGTAATAATAAAATGCTTTTATAATAGTAAACATCTATCGAATGCTTATAATGCCCCAAGCCCTTCTCATATGTCCTCTGGTGTGTGGCTATCATAGCAGAACAAGCCCCAAACATGACGACTGTGACCAAGTGAAGACTAAAAGCATGCGTTTAGCAGAATCTCATTTATTTGAGGGGAATCTGTGGTTCACAATGACTGTCTCACTCATGATTCCTCTCACTCACTTCATATCCAAATTCACACCCTGAAATTTTTACGTAAGGACCCCATGCTCTCTGAAGGCAGAACACAATCTCTCCAGGTCACTGATTTCCCTGTGCTGAGTGCTTGGATATATTTCGATCAGTAGTTCTCAACAAGAGATGGTTCTGTCACCCGGCGGGTATTTGGCAATGTCCAGAGGCAATTTCGGTTGTTACAATAGCTAGAGCTACTAGCGTGTATGGATTATAGCATTAAGGTGTCGCTCAGTGTCCTACTGTGTCTGGGACATCTTAGATTTGAATGTGATGAGAGGGCAGCTGTGATAAGCTCAGGACACTGTGATTGGGAAGAACCAGAAATACATAAATTGGTCCACACACACACACGCTGAGCTGTGCTCCAGGATGTAATGTTTGTGTGAACTCCTTTCCATCATCAGAAGATGAGTGCTCTGATCCCTTCACGACCCCAGTTCTTCATTTATATTTGAAGAGTTATCTTCAAATAATAATGAATATTAAATAAAATTTATTTATTGTTATTAATTATTAATAATAATATTATTAAATAGAAATGTGTTTTGTTAAGACCTATGAGAGAACTTGTTGTGTTGTTATGTAAAAAAAATATGTAATTTTGATTAGCAAATCTTGAAAAAAATTAACAAAATCTTGTTCTTTTTCCAGTCCATATAAGTTCAGTGAGAAACTCTGAGGTTGAGACCTAAATATTTAGAGAGGCTCCTCCTGAAAACTTAAGCCACCCTCAGTGTGGCTAAAGACCCCCACAGAAATGCACGGAGCATGATTTTAAGGCTGTGAAAGCAAATCCTGAGGAGCAACCAAGAGATGGACTGCAGGAAACACTTGAATCCTAAGCTCTCTTCACCCATCTATGAGCTGACTTTAGCTTCATTGCCATTGTTTGGTCCAGGCTCATCAATCCAAAAACCACAGATAGCCACTGATGCAGAGAGAATTGCTCTGGTGGTGTCTCTAGTGTAAACACAAGGAGAAGAAAAACTCTTTCAGGTACAAGCTATGACGTATTAATTAGGAACAATTAAACTAACAAAAATAAGAATAATAGAAATCTAGTTCATTAAATCAGTCAAAATTAGACAAAATACCCAAGAAAACTAATTTATAAAGAGAAAATGACTAGTTGGGTTCAGAGTTTTGGGAGCTCAAAGGTACGATGCATGCATGGGCTCTGTTCTAGGACCCTGCCTGATGGCAGCACGCTGTGACAGAAGCAGTCGCATGTCAGAGCGAACCAGTCACATCTCAGACCTCAGACTGGTGGGAGGGGAAGGGTAAAGAAGAGATGGGAGAGTGGATGAGAGCCTACCATCAAGACACCTGCAAGGTCAAACCCAGTGACCCAAGAATCTCCCATAAGACAGGACTTTCTGAAGTTTTCTCTGCATCCCAACAGCACCAACTTTTAACTCATGGGTCTTTGAGGGACAATCACAATCCAAACCATACCATCACTTGTTCCTCAAAGCTCATCACCCTTCCCTGCCCTCCCACAGGCCACTTCTCTGGAACAGCCTCTCGGCGTGGATCTGGCTAGACAAAAGGAGGATGAGATGATGTTGTCTACAGCTCGGTATTTTACTTGCTCCAGAAACTTCTTCATGTTCTATATTCGGTGTCTGAGACATTCTCTAACCTGCTTTTTATTTTATTTTTCCAAATCATTCATGATTTAGAAAGAGCCTTACTGTTGCCAAGACAATAGCTTACTCTTCGCGAACTGACAGCAGGGCCCCATTGCTGCAGACTAAACCACACGACTCACTGAACCTGGAGAGACTGAGCTGCTGCCAACACAGAACCTTCATTCCCAAGTTCTAGCGTTTATGGCATGGAGAGGTGCCCCACAGCTACCAAAAGAGAAAAGTAAACACCAATCCGGCCACAAAACCTTTGATCTACAATCTGCCTTACCTGCAAGTGCCGCAGCAACACAAACCTTGAGGAAGTGACCAGCCGATGTCTGATCTGACTTAAGGCCACTCCATGAGGTGTAACCCATACCTGACACTGCTTGGGTGACCATGAACCGGAGTCTAGATAGCCCAGAGACCAAGGGTAAACTAAATACTACTTGTCTAAAGAAAAGTAACAATAAAATGACCCCGAGTGATATTCTGCTATATTCATGGATTGGTGCCTCATTCAGTCATCATTGAAGAGTCTTCTACCTGCAGCAGAAGGAAATAAATACAGAGGCCAGCAGACAGACATTGCTTAGAGGCGACGGGAGAGAACTCGAAACACACAGCTCTAGACAAGATGTCTCTATCAAATTCATGTCCTCAGAGCTCAGGGAACACCACCGAAGAGGAGGCAGCAGGAGCGGGGAAGACAGAGGGGGTGGAGGACACCAGGACAGGCCCTCTAAAACAACTGAGCAAATCTCATATAAACTCACAGAGACTGAAGCGGCAAGAACAGAGCACACGCATGCCTGAACCAGGTCCTCCGCACATGTAGCTTTCAGTTTAGTGCTTTTATGGGACTCCTGAAGGCGGAAGCAAGTAGGTCTCTGATTCTTGTGCCTTCTCTTTGGGCGCTTCTGTTTTTCTGTTGGCTTGGCCTGTCCAACTTTACTATGATGGTTTTTGTTTTATCTTCTTAAATTTTGGTTTGCTGTTATCTCCTAGAGGCTTGTTCTTTTCTGAAGAGAGACAGAAAGGGGACTGGATCCAGATGGGAGGGGAGGGAGGGAGGAACTAGGAGGAGCAGAGGGAGGGGAAACTGTATTCATATTATATAGAAAACAATCTATGTTTAATAAAAGGAGAAAACGACAAAAAAAAGAGATCCTTAATAATTTCTAAAGTAGGACACAGAGTAAAGAAGTAAATTCAATAACAGAGCTTTACCAAGGCAGTATTTCTAAAAAAACAAATCAAAACAAAACGAAAAAATCCTCTGCACCTTCTATCTACATTTGTATTTCTTGACCAGGCTACTATTTTTTTTTTTCTGCTAGAAATCACTAATCTAGCACAGATAGTCAGAAGCAAGCTAAAAAACAAACAACAACTAAAAACCCTTTGGTTTCTTTGCTTGTGAGAGCAGGGGTATAAGAAGGGGTCTAGAGAGGAGACCAGAGAAGTTATAAAGGCCTTTGATTCACGTTAAATTCTTAAGTAGAGGCTGGAGAGATTGCTCAGTGGTTAGCGCACTGGCCGCTCTTGCAGAGGACCTGGGTTTGCTTCCCGGCACCCACCTGATGGCTCGTACTCGTCTGTAACTACCGTCCCAGGAGCCTCTGTGTCCACCCTCTTCTAGCCTCCACAGACACCAAGCACAAACATGCATGCGGACAAAATACTCATGCACATACAATAAAAAATAAATTTAAAAATCAAGTAAAAAACTACAACTTTGATTAGCAAATGGAAAGATACAGGTACATGTTAGGACATATTATAAAAGAAATTGAGGTAGGTAGAGGAGGCTGGGAGATAAAGACAAGAATGACAAAGGACAAGGCTCAAAACTAAGAGAAGACAAGAGAGGAGGCAAATTGCTGGTCGCTCTAACACCCTCTGCTGTATCTACCCAAGCCCGGGCTCCCCAAAGCGTTCCTCACTCTTTCTATCAGTAAAAGATTCCAGACTTTATGGTGGGTGTTTAACAATATAAAATGAGACAAATTTTCTTTCCACTTCTCAATATTTTATTGTTCTTTCTTGCCCACAGGAAGCAGGCTGGTCCTTCTGTCATTTGCTGAGCAGTTCCCCCGTACCTCAAGCACGGGTCACCTTAGCTAACAAGCTGTGGGGTCGATCAGGTGTGCATGAGGGAGGGCACCGTGTGAAATCAGCTCTCATTTTTATCTCGGAATTAAAAAAATACAAGAAAGAATTATTAAATAGCGAAAAATAATTTTTTTGCTTATACCAGAAGACATTTTTCATATTTGGAGTTCAGTTACTCTGTGTAAAGACTCCTCGTAAATTATTTGCTCTTGTTTCACGTTGGACAGTAAATATTTGAACACTCATAATTCCGTCATTAAGGGCTCCTTCTAGTTGTATTTACATGACCAAGTGGAACTGCCTTTGGCCCACTGAAGATGTATTTAGCTCTTTCAAGATTCTGACAACAAATGCTTCCAAAACAAGACATAATTTTGCCCTTGTATTGAGTATACAGCTTCTGAGGTCAGGTAACCCTCTGGAGGGAAAAATAGTCTATGGTGTCCTCTAATCACAATGTGGGAATCTGTGATATGCTTCCAAATAATTAGTTGTTTTCTTGTGAAACTCAGGGTGATTCTTGTTTCTTTTACCCCCAAACACGTGCCAGTAACCGACAGATGAGCGGAGACTATCACTTGCCACCATGGCCTTCCTCAGCTGTGAGTCACAGCAATGTAACAAGAGCATAGATATAATATGTAGCAGTAGAAATAAAGAGACAAACGGCTTAGCATTGTATGACTCAGTGAGAGATGACATACACCATGATGGGCCTCAAAGATTCTATTGGAACGGGAAAAGTCTGGCAGTCTAGTGACATTAATATTGCAGCACAGTGCATTGCATGTATCTGTGACCCTGCTTGTGTGAACAAACCCACCACCCTGGCAGTTATGCAAATGAACATGACGAAAACTGAAAACTGTATACTTACACAATACCAATAACAGTGATGTCCGTCACTTCAGGGGAGTCGTGACAGGAACCCACACAGCTAGCCGCATCGCATCCACAGTGCAAAGCCAACTGAATCTCATCCACCAAAGCTCCCTGCCTGCCTATGCAGTTCAGGGTCAAAGCCTGTAAAATGGCACCATTTCTGTTCCGGGTGAATCTTCCCGCCTCTGTTAGTAATCAAGAAAATCCCCCACAGTCTTGCCCGTAGGCCAACCTGATCTAGATAATTTCCCATTAAGACTCTCTTTGCAGGTAATTCCAGGTTGTGTCAAGCAGACAGTTAAAACCAGCCAGCACAATTTCTTTCATTTGGAGGGAAAATAAAAGCTTACTGTCAACAAGCTGTGTGACATTCCAGTAGACTCTTTTATCCTGTGTTTATGTTTGTAGTGTGTGTTGAGAGCATCCGTTCTCTGGTGCTTGATTTAATCTCATGTTTTGTTCATCGTGGACCCTAAATAGAAAAATCCACTGCTAATGTTGCTAGCAAGAGGTCACATGGAGTAATTGACCTGGAAATGAAAGCTAAAGTGATTACGGGCTATGAAGGTGGAAAATCAATGATGGTTATTGCTCTCCAGTCAAGCATGCCCCAGTTCACAGCTACGATCTTGAAGAATGTGAACAAAGGGATCGAAGCTAGTTAAGAATCTGATTTGTGGAAGGCAATGGAGACCAGAAGCTGGGCATCGCAGCCCAGCACTCGGGAGATAGAAACAAGAGGATCAGAAGTTTAGAGTCATCCTTGGCTACATGAAGACTACAAGACCAACCTGGAGTTGCTGAAACCCTATTTACAAGAACTACAAACTACCTAGATGAGACTCTATAAAATTTGGAAAAACCTCCAATGACTTGCATTGAAGCCCAGGTAGAACAACAGTTCAGAAGAAAGACTAATAGGGTCAATTGTTATGTTGAAACTGGACCCACCCATAGTGTTGAGGCTCCAGGAGGTGGGAGCCAGTCAAGGAGTGTTATTTGTAACTTGGCATCAGATTGAACACTGAGTCTTCCCAGAACTGATGATTCGAACACTCTGGGCATGCTGACTGTCGAAGAGAGCTACTTGGGTGGATGCTGCCTTTCTGTTCTGGAAATGGAGACCTGAAAGCAGCTCCATCTACATGAATGGGTGGCCTCCTCAAGGCATTAAGGCAAAGTAAGGGTCTTCCTTAAGAGCAGGTTTGTTCTAAGTTGGGAATCAAGGCCCTTTGTGATTCGGCATGGTGAGGATACCAGGACCTTCCAGCTTGACCTTCCAGTGTGTCAATATGCACACTACTGGTGGCCTGCAGGAACAGAAAGAGGTCAAATGCACTCCAGCTCCTTTCCAGGTGACCCACCAAAGCCCTCAGCCAGAAAAACAAGACCATTTGGAGAACACAGCTTTTGGTATTCTGCCTGTGCAGATGTGTGTACACAAGTTTATGCCATGATAGCCCCAGAAGTGGGGAGCTGCCTGATGATCCACGTCAAATTCAGCAACATGTGACTAAACTCTTGCCTCGCTCCAGGCACTAGTCCAAAGCGCTCTGCATCTATCTAGTCTGTGAGGTGGGGACTCTTAGTCCCATTTTACAGGGGAGCAAACTGAGTCACAGAGGGTTTCATCAGACCAATCAGAGCTCAGAGAGTCCAGCTATACATGCTCATGCTGGCAGTGTCTTTTCTTTGAAGTGTGCCAGCAGGTCTGAATGCTAGTCTAGAAACTGCCAGGGGCACCCTTGAGCTTGCTTTTAGGGGCTTGGGCATCCTAACTTCCCCTCATCTACACTGTGCTAGCTTGCTTCCCAGCGAATGCACACCCCTTGAATCTTTATAACTGATGCGTTCACCTGAATCAGTCACCCTTAACTCCCACCAGCATTTTGGCCCCAAATAGCCACACGACACCATGCTAGGCTGGAAGCCTTGCAAAGTTTTTATTACCCGAGCTAGAGCTAGATTCGTTTCTTTTCTTCCCACCCCTCTGGAGCATTTATCCAGTCTTCCAACTTACTGTTTCATAGTGCTGCTCTGGGCTCAGTAAGTCTCTCAGATATAAAGCCTGGCTCATTTGCCGGGGCTTGTTTGCAAAGGCCAGTGCTGTTTTTAGTACAGGGCCCTGCTCAGAAACTCCCGAGGGATCTGAGGAGAGGCGTGTACATGGAAATCTTTCGCCACACATCACTAATCTGAGGCGTAATCTGTAAGCACGCACTCACAATGCACTCCACGGTCACAGGTTTCCCCCCCGACTTCGGGAACATCAGAGCTAGGAAAAATATTCAGAATCTGAGCAGGGCTCTCGCCGCTGAATGGATTTCAGGTGAGCACTGGATGCTCTGAGCGAAGGCAGTGACCTTTGTGCTTTGCAGTGTTTTCATTCTGCAGCTTGCACGGCAGGGACCCTGACATCAGAAGCTCGGATGGCCCTAGGCTGTGTTGGAGAGAAAAAGAAATAAAGACGGGCTGCCCTACTTCCAGTTTGTGTAGTAATCCTTGTGCAGTAAGGAACCTGGTTCAGACAACACTGTGTGGATGAGCGACCTCTAGTGGCTGTATCTGGGGAGTGCGTCCTGCTTTGCCGGCTGCTGGATGGGTTGGCGTGGTAGGATTTGGAGGAAACATAAACGGGTAAATTTAAGGAGCTTATCCTCCAGCCTGAGGAAGCCAGGAGAACATACAGTTCCTCTATTGAGTTGATTGTGCAGGAACTTCCGAGGGTGCAGAGTAGGTAACTCGGGAAGCTGAACCAAGAGGGACAAAGAAACTTCAGAGGACAACCAGAAGGTCATGATTGCATAGGCGAATAGCCCAAAGCAGGCAGAAGAGGAAAAAAAAAATCCCTGGTGATGTGAAATAGAGATTTCCAGTGAAAAGAATTAGATTGTCTGAGATATATTAGGTTGTCTGTAAAGTTTGGGGAATAGGAATTAAGATCAGTACTTATAGGCTCACTGTGTGTGTGTGTGTGTGTGTGTGTGTGTGTGTGTGTGTGTGTGTGTGTGTATTCACACATGTGTGTGCTCCATGACATGATTGTGGAGGTCAGAAGATAAATTACAGGAGTTGGTTCTCTTCATTCAGCAATAAGTCTGGGGAATCAAACTCAGGTTTGATGACAAGAGACTTTGCTGCCAGAGCTACATCACTCATTCCCTTGGGCTCTTTGTGAAGAACACTCCTTGGATCTTCACTGTGTAAAGCTATCTTACCTCCCAGCTTGGGCAACTCCTTTGTCCCAAATGTCTGTGTGACACATTGTTCTGATGTCAACAGCAGCAGTCGTAAGCTCTGCTCCACCAGGGCTGAATGGTTAACACAGATGCCTGCGCTAGACCACAAGGAGGATCCGGGTATTTCAAGGATGCCAAATCTAATTTTCACCTTTTAATGATCTTGGCCAGCCTAGAGTAATGAGCACAAATGGAAGAAGTAGAGGCTAAGGGGATGGGGGACGGAGAGGGAGGAGAACTAAAAACTGCATGTGGAGCCGGGCGGTGGTGGCGCACACCTTTAATCCCAGCACTCAGGAGGCAGAGGTACGTGGCTCTCTGTGAGTTCCATGCCAGCCTGGCCTACGAGAGCTAGTTTCTAGGACAGGCTCCAAAGCTACAGAGAAACCCTGTCTCGAAAAAACAAAAAAACAAAACAAAACAAAAAAACCTACATGTGGTGGGAGAGGTCAGAGGAGACAGGAATGAAGCTTGGTTCAGTTTGACTTGGTAGCACAGCCACTGCTGATTTAAACTTTGAGAGTCTGACACCAGTTGGTTCATCTTAATCATATTTAACACAGCACAATTTTGGGGGGAAAAGTTTTTTGATAACAATGAACTCAGTCCTAACTGTACAACAATTTTAAAACATATTTACATTGAGATTCCTTACAAAGTACATCTGTCTTTCATAAAGATGGGTATTGACTCAGAAATAGTGCTCGGGATATAGAGTCTAGAGAGAGTGACTGAAGTAAACATATGCCTGTGCCTGTCAGGATTAGTGGCCTGGCCCTAAAATACCATAGAAGTCACTTAGGCTGTTATAAAATACAAGTGGCATCACTCATAGGATGGGTTTTTATGGCCTAGAATGGCTAAGATTTAGGGAGAAAGAGTCTGGCATGAGAAAAACATAAATTGTGGGGGACACTGGGGGAGCTGGCTCAACAGCTAGCAAAGGGTCAGCACATTGTGAGCAACCTTCTTCCCCAGCATTCTGGGAGAACAGATAGCATCTTCTTCCTCCAAAGAGATGAACTGAATGTTTAACTTTTCCTGGATTCTCCAGTGCTTATCTGTATGCACAAGGACTTTTTGCCTTTTACAAAAATGTCTGTCTAGCCATCAGTGACAGCTCAGTTCTGGGCAATTGCTATAACCAAGAGCCCAGATCTGGACTGGCGAGATGGCTCAATGTGTGAAGGTGCTTGTTGCCAAGCCTGGTGATCTGAGTTTGACTCCTGGAACCCACTTGGTGGAAGGAGAAAACCAATCGCTGATAGTTGTCTCTTTTTGTCCTCCACATGAGTGCAATGGCACACATGCACCCACATACATGTAAAACACACACAGATAGGCTGCCAAATGTCCCGATTATTTCCAGAGGTCTATTTTCATGTGAAATCTCTCCATGTCAAATGCTATTCAGTCAGTTTTTAATAAAATATTGTATGGCTCCAGTGAAATATTTGACCTTGAGTCCTTACTCTATGAACTGAGATCTAAGTTAACCAAGTTTAATTTGGGGGCAGGGGAGACTTCGACACTTTTGAATTAAGATACATCTTGTGACAAATCTTGTGCTTTGAGGCTATTTCTTGGCTTTGGTGTTTGTATGCATTTCTTCTACTTATTTATTTTTATTACTTATTTTATGTGTATGGGTGTTTTGCCTGCATGCATATCTGTGCACCAGATGCATGCATGATGCCTAAAAAGGCCAGAGGAGTGGTGTAGGAGGGTCCTTCTGTATTTGGGTTGCTTTTATTGGTTAATAAAGAAACTGCCTTGGCCTTTTGATAGGGCAGGACTTAGATAGACAGGGAAAGAGAACAGGATACTGGGAAGGGGACAGAGTGAGAGAGAGTAGCCCGCCATGAAGCTCCCAGGTCAGACAAGCTGAATCTTTCCCGGTAAGCCACAACTCGTGGTGACACACAGATTATTAGAAATGGGTTAAACAAATATGTGAGAGTTAGCCAATAAGAGGCTAGAGCTAATGGGCCAGGCAGTATTTAAATGAATACAGTTTCCGTATAATTATTTCGGGTACGCACCGGGAGCCGGGTGGGACAGAACAAGGGGCCCTGCGCCGGGAACCAGGCACCGGGAACACAGCCCACGTGCCTCTTGCAACAGAGGAGGGCATCAGATCCCCTGGAACTGGAGTTACAGACAATTGTGAGCTGCCAGGCATGAGATGGGAATCAAGCCTGGGTCCTCGGACCAGTCCGTGCCCTTCCAGTTACGAGCACTGCTGAGCCACCCCCTCCAACCCTGGTGTTTTTTTTTGTTGTTGTTGTTGTTTTTATGAGAATGGTCCATGAGAGTATGTTGCATAATGGGTACGCTAGGAAAAGCCCAGGGTTTTTGCTCCTGTTCTATTGTTCCTCCTTAGTAAGTTAGGCTTTGTGGTCTCATCAGTAAAACTTGCAATCTAATGAAAGTCTGTTTGGCTCAAATGTTCTAATTCCTAACCTAGCACCTATATCTAGAACTCTATGATTTTTGTTCCCCTATGAGGGGGGATTCATGGTCATCTATCCTTCCTCTACTCAGATGGAGTTTCCTCATCTGTGCACTAGCTGTCTAGGAACTCTGATGGAACTTTATCATCTGTGTGCTAGCTGCCTGTGCACTCTGATGGAGTTTCATCTGTGTGCTAGCTGCCTGTGCTCTCTGAGGGAGTTTCATCTGTGTGCTAGCTGCCTGTGCACTCTGATGGAGTTTCATCTGTGTGCTAGCTGCCTGTGCACTCTGATGGAGTTTCATCTGTGTGCTAGCTGCCTGTGCTCTCTGAGGGAGTTCCATCTGTGCACTAGCTGCCTGTGGACCTATAAGGCAGGCGCAGCAGCACCATCTTCAAGCTAAGCCACACAGCAGAATGCACTGGAAAAATTTTGCAATAACAGTAATTTCAAGCCATCAGACCTCATTCTGATGATCCTGAATATGGCCACAGGGACAATAGGTTCTAAGGCAGAGGACTGAGAATCACTGGTGTAGACAGAGGCAGGCTTTCTGCCCAGCCTCAAACTTGTAAGACTTCTGCAGTGTCAAG
This sequence comes from Ondatra zibethicus, assembly GCA_004026605.1. Lineage (NCBI taxonomy): Eukaryota > Metazoa > Chordata > Mammalia > Rodentia > Cricetidae > Ondatra > Ondatra zibethicus. The sequence continues at coordinate 48,642 of PVIU01003846.1, read as the reverse complement.
CTAAGCCACAGGGGAAACAAGGTAGATAGATAGATGGATAGATAGATAGATAGATAGATAGATAGATAGATAGATAGATAGATAGATAGATAGATAGATTTCAAGACATCTTTCCCCATTTCCATTTCCAACCAAGCAAAGAAAGTCAATAAAACCTGAGCAATCAGAAGCCAGGACTATATGCAAGGGCTGTGTTGCCCAATGCTTTCATCAACTCTGGTGAGCCTAGTTCGAGATCCAATGTTTCTGTGATAATCAGGCACCATGAGCTAACAGGAAAGACTGATTTCTGCTACACAGTAACACATGGTCACAAATCTGGCCCATGACAATACCTTTTTTATTTCACATTGTGATGGTCCCCTCACCATGGACATTTTTACATTCATTTTGATTTTCTTAGATATTGAATTTAAATCTTTTACCTTGAGGGCTGGATTTTTGGCCAATTTCTTCAACTTAGTACCCCAAAGTGCCTCATTTGGCTTTAGTAATTTGTTGTCTGTGGCGTCCTTCTGAGCACAGGCCCCTACGCCTTATGCTCTTGAAATTCACCGTAGCCCTAGAACAGGCCCAGAGTGGGGCCTCAGCCTTGTTCCCAGTCACGCTTAGTCCTCCAGTCAAGCTTCCCGTGTCAGTGGCACATTCCAGCGTCTGCACCACTCACTCCGGAAGCCCCTGAACTCAGTGACCTCCGAGCACTGGAAGTGTGGATATTGTGACAAAAACTAACATTTTGTTGACTTGCACTTACGTTCTAGTGTCCCGTGTGTCTCATGAATTTCGCATTGCCTGGCACAAGTTGGGTGCCAGCTTTGCCCAGCAGGTCCCTTTTCTGTGTTTGCAGTTTGTCAACATCTGAGCTGATGGAGCGCTTCATACCCAACAGACCCCAGGCCAGATCTTTTCATGCTGTAATTGAACTATTCAAATGTTTCTTAAATTTGACAGGTAATGCTGTTGCAAATTGTTCCATGGAAAAGAAACGGTCTGATCTGGGAAATGATTTTCTGCATTAAAAAATTCTTCTTAATTGACTTCAGACAATATTGGCAATTCATAAGTTAAAAGTTTTTTGTCTGCTTTCATGGGAGATGATTGACAGCCTTTAAGTGCTGTCTGTCTTGTCAATCAATGTGACTGACACCCTTCCAGCAAATGTACTTCCCTACAGATTGAAATGTGACTCGCTCTCCCTGATGTAAAGGCTTTCAGGTGTCTGACTTCTCCTTGGGCATTTAACCCTCTGTGTACAGATGTGATCTGAGTCCCTGGAATGAGACTGAACCGGAAGCAAAAACAGCTGAGCCACTAGGCTGCTGTTATGAGACAGAGAGGCATTTGGATTTTGAATGATTTTTTTTTCTTGTTCTGAATTTGAGCTGAGTGAAATATCCACATTGTGAGTCTCCAGGGGGATTTTTCTGATTTCCAAATTCTGTTCAAGAGTTTACAGTTTTGTTTTGGAACAGGATTAGTCGGGCATTTGGTAAGTGAGAAAGAAAGAGAATGAGGGAAAATAAAGAAGAGAGAAGGAGAAGTGGGAAACAGAATGGAAGATGAAGGACCCAAAGAGGAAGGAAATGAAAAAAGGAAGAAATGAAATAAGAGAGACAATGAGGGAAGGAGAGAGGGAAAGGGGGATGGAAGGAGGGGGATTTTAAAAATCTGGTCCCTGAGTTCAATAAGGAAAAATAAGTAGATGCTACCAGAAGGCCAGGAGGTGGAGGCTATGAAAAGGGGCTAAGTTAAGACACACAGCCTCTGAACCAGAACCCCATCCTGCAAGAATGGGCTGAGAAGGGCCCTCGGTTTCTACAACTTTTTCCCCTCTGGATCTGCAGTTAGTTTGTGACTCTTGACATCAAAGCACAGTGCCCAGAAAGGATTACACATGCTCCAAATGGGTCACCAGTTGACCATCACAAGCTGCGCTGGGAACAGACCCGGGGATCTCTGTGAAATTAGTAGAGCAGAGGGGATAGTGAGCAGAAGGTAGGGCCAGACACAAGAGTGAGATCAACTGGTCAGACATTTTGGAAAAGACAAATATTGCTAAATCTTTATCCTCTGCAAATATATCCCAGATGGATGAAACATTATTTCATGTGTTAAGAACAAACAAAAACCTCAGACTGTAAAAGTATTGGGGAAAGAGCAGAATTTCCGGGTCAGGAATGCAATGAGCATTTGATTTAACCAAACACTACTAGGCCTTTCTCCTGGATGGCTGTACTTCCCTTTGCCAACGTAAGAAGGGTTCCATGTTTACTGTCTGTAGCAGCACTCGGTGCTGTATGATTTCTGGTCTCTACCATTCCAAAGAGGCATGTAGTGTTAGTTCACTGTTGCAAAATGCATTTCTCTGATTACTGAAGGAGTTTGAAGATCTCTTCACATACTTGTTAGTTTGGGGCAGTTCAAATCTCATAAAATTTGGGCTTATATTCACCTACAACTTCTTTGGGGAATTCTGTATGTCTCTTATATATTCTAGGTATTGGACCCTTGTTTGTTCAGGCACTGTGAGCCATTTCTTCCTTGTCAACTGACTCTGTCTATGTCTGTCTTTGATAAAGAGAAGTCCTTTGTGTTGGTAGGCCTAAGGTCCTCTCCCAAAGACCCACAGGTGGATAGTGTGCTGACTATGGGGTTGGGGAATTGGTGGTGAACAAGCAACCACCATTAGGAGATTGCACTGGCAGAGTGTGAGAGACGTACACCATGGGGGACTATTTTGGTTCTTTTCTCACTGTGGAGACAGAATACTTGAGCGAAGCATCCAAGCAGAAGAGTGCTTTATTTTAGCAGTGGCTTCCAACAACAGGAGTGTGGGTGGTTAGCTCACATCTCAGTGGCCAATCAGAAAGTAGAGACCCAGACTGGAGCCAAGGCTGCATATACAATTCTCTAACCCCACTCCAACAGCTCTGCTCTCTCTACTAGCTAGGCACCATGTCCAGAAGATTCCAAAACAGTCCCCTCCCCACAGTACAGAACCAAGAATGCAAACACAGGAGTCTGAAGAGGGCGCTTCCCATTCGGACTGTAATGAAGAGTAAGCAAAGGTTAGGAGCAATAGACTCAAAGTGCACAGTGGTAAGGGCGGGCCTTAAAAACACTGTGATTACTATTTTCTGCGCCAAAGATAATCAAGATACATACTAATGGATGAAGTGTGTATGTGTATGTGTGTGTATAAGTGTGTGTGTGTGTGTGTATGAGTGTGTGTGTGTGTGTATGAGTGTGTGTGTGTGTCTGAACATGAGTATGTCATGGCATACCTCACTTTGTTGTTAATTTTGTGCTTAATTACCATGCAAGCCAGGCTAATTGGCCATAATCTTGGGAGGAGTCTTTTATCTCACCAGGCATCTTGCTGTAAAAGGATGAGGATGACAGAAGCATTGTACTGTACAAGGCTTTATGTAGATCATGGGTGTGGAGTGGGGGTGGGGGTGTCTGAACTCGGGTCCTCAGGGTGGATGTCTTCACCTGTCACCTGACCACAGTGCTTGTACCAGGCAATACGCACGTGTTTCCTACGGCTGACCACCCCCAAGACCCCACTTCCTCTGATATAGGTGGTCTTTGTCATCCTCATTGGACCAGCTGACCCGCTCCATTACCGGAAGGTGTGTGGAGTGCCTTGCCTAGTGCCTGATTTGCCTTCAGTGCCCCATTAACTCTATCTGCTCTTCCTGTAATGCAGTCCCTCAGATCGGTGCTGCCCCGCAATGACAGGTCTACCTGCACTCCCTTCTTCCCACCGATCATGGCAGTGCAGGGGTACTGTGTTACCAAAACCAAGCAGAGTGGTGTCGCGGTGTCGCGCGTTAGTTGGGTATTTATCCTTTCTCTAACTTGGACTTTCCAATTCCCTCACGTCCCTATATAGGTCTTGCATCTTGAGGACGAGAACCCTCGGTGACACATCCTCCGGATAACCCTGAATAGCTGTGTTCACACCGTCTCAGTGAATGGGGAGTTTTTGGCAGAGGAGCTGAATCCCAGCTGGGCACTGCCTGCCAGCCAGGCTTGGGACAAAGCTTCCCCAGGTGCCAAGCAGCTGCTTCAGAAAGAAACGACAAGGGGTGGGTGGGGCTTCAGATAATGAAGAGCTTTGGGTCCTCCCAGCCTCAGGGCTCGCCTTGGCAACAGTTCCTGCCCCTGTTCTCTCTTGAAAAGGAATTCTGTCTGTTGGCACTAGGCAATTATCATTTGTGAACACTTCTTTTCTCTTGTGTCGTGTCAGAGGAACACACACACAGAAAACTTCCTAGTGAAGAGTGCATGCAGGAATTACAGGCGTGAGTCAATCTAGTTTTGAAAACGATGTTGCCATCTAAATTCTATTAACCCTACAATGCAATCTCCCTTCGACCAAAATATTGCAATTTCCTTCTCTTTTCACTTTCTTTTTCTCCAATGTAATTTGATTTTTGCCCTCTTTGGAAGATATATAGTAATTGGGTTAGGCCATCGTCTTCTTTGGTTTGCCCTTACAGCGCCTTCTCTTTCTATTTCAGGCCATTCTCTGGTTCTTCCTTAATCCACTTTCTGCCCAGTGAATATCCCAAGAAGAACTGGACAGAGATAAATCATTTTGCCTTGGAAACTTATCAGGTTGGGGGGAGGGGGTGGGAAGCAGCCGCCTTCCAGAACTAGAAAACCATGTTAGCCTGAGGTACTCGGTTTATTTCCTTTATCTCAGGGATAAATTTCATTGTAAAGCCTGGGTCTGACTGAATGGCCCAAGAAGTCCCGAACATGAAGGAAATGCCAGAAATAATAAAGAAATGTGTTTACTATTGCAATAGTCCAAACTGGGTTTCAGAAAAGATTATATTTGGTTTTTATTGGGGGGGAAGAAAGTGTGAATCATAAAGGTTTTAAATAACGATTATGCAACCTCAGCTCTTTCTGAGGGCACACAATTCTTTGCCAACTTCAGAAAGCCCAAAGAGTAATTGATTTAACAAGACTGAAGCAATACTGTTTTTTTCTGCAACTAAAGGTGTAAACAAATATTTCCTCTTAAAACACTTCTGATGCTTGGTCTAATAACATGCACCGGACTGCACAAAAACAGATATGCCTGTGAAAGGAATCTGGCTTTCTTTGGTTCTTTCTTCTTCCATGTCCAAGAAAATGGAGAAAGGAATTGTAAGCCAAAATGGGGTAAACAATGGAGACCAGGTGGCTTGCTTATTTCTCTTCCTTCGTTCCTCCCTTCCTTTCTTCCCTCCTGTGTGTGTGCGCACGTGTGTGTGTGTGCTCACATGCACACGCATGCACAAAGGCAAGAGCTGAACTTTGGGTGTCCTTTCTCAAGAGCCACCTGCTTTTGTTTATTCAGAAAAGGTCACTTACTGGGACGAGGGACCCATACATTGGGCTGGCTGGCCACTAAAGCCCAGGAATGTACCTGTCTTTATCTCCACCCCCAGATCTGAGATTGCACACTAGCATGCCTGGCTTTCCATGTCCTCATGCACTTGTGTGGCGACATGCATTTGTGTGGCGAATGATTTACTGTTAAGCTGTCTACACAGCCTTCTTTCTTACAAGACATCTTGGCTTGAAAGCAAGGACTTTCTGCCAGCAAGATCTAGCTAAAGCTTACTTGATTGTCCTTAAGGAAAGGAAGACATAGAATAACAGATAATCTTTCTCATCTTGGCAAGTCCATGCCGCACATGGTCAGTTTAGGGAAAGGGTGTTCTAGACTCATTCAAAGAGCTGTTTGGGAAGCACCATCACCAACCTCAGGCATCCTGAGCTGTTCACTGGCTCCACAACCCGATCAGCTAACTACCTTCCACCACCTGCCTTCATACTGCGTCCTCACCCACTGGATCCCCACTGCGCCTTGGCAAAAATACTTGAAATTGGATGGCCTTGTAAGATATCTTTCTGGTAGGAAACAGGTTACAAAGTCCCTCACTGATGGTCCCAGCAGTGTGGCTTGGCAAAAACTCCAACAAGGACTAGACATGCATCAGTGGCCCATGCCCATGATTCAAAGATGGTGTCTCTGTTCATCCCAAGAAGAATGGGGCTAAGAAATCATCATATGGGCTTGTCAGCAGAATATTTACTTCCTTGTAAATCTTAAGATTAAATTAATCATTGAAGTAATGAATAGTCCTGCCTAGGCTAAGCAAAACCCAACATTAGCCATCTTTCTGTATATGTATGTATACAGGTATCTATCTATCTATCTATCTATCTATCATCTATCTATTTATGACTGGATAGCTATCCTCTATATCTGTCTGTCACCAATCAATCTATCGTCTATATTAATCAGTTATCTACTTCCTGTCTATTTATCTATATTTATCTATCATCTGTCTGTTATTTATCTACTCTGTTATGATACATAGATCCGGTTAATACATTTTGGCAGTATCTACACTGTATCTACGCACTTGGATTTAGACACCACACTGCCAGGATAATTAATCTCACTTTTTAAATAGGCAGGATTGCTCCAAACAAAATGTATTTTCTCTCATGGTCAATTCATCTACAGGGGCCGTAGGACAAACCCTTACAATGGGGCTGAGTGGAGAGTGGACTCGCACACTGTGTGGAGGAAGCACGGCTCTTGTTAGACTGTGCCTCAGACTTTGGAGGCGATACCCCCTTTGAATTGCTGTCAAGCCTGAGGACACTTGCGAAGGGAGCAGATCAGTGCGGAGAACAGAGGAAACTGAGAGCAAGGAGAATGGACAGCAGGGTAATGGGAACGCCAGCTCAGTCTAGTTCCTTAGTGCGAATCCACGATGGATGGGGTGCCCAGAAGCAGATAATTCTTCCTCTTCCTCTTCCCCCGATAGTCAAGCTGCTAACCTGTCATTATTTTAAAGTTGGAACTTTCTTTCCTTCTTGTTTTTAGCATACCTGTTGGAACACTAGGGCGCTGCAATAATGTTCCGGCAAAATGTGCTGGAGAGAAGGCATGGGAAGCCCAGGTCCTTGATCACAAAGAGTATTTGGAGATCTTTAATGTGACCAGAGGCACAGCATGAGACATACAATGATGCTATGGCTGGCTGTTCTATTTATCAAGTATTTGCCTTCAGAAGCTTGGTTATCTTTGTTTAATAAATGCCTGTCTATTTGCTTGTTCAAACAGAAATTATTCTGTTACCAAAATTATCCGAAACCAGTGTCATTCACTCAAAGGCCTTCATGGAATCATCTCTCTGCTGTCTATCCCTACGATGACAGAAGATGATCTGGGTCCTAACACCTTTTGCTCTTTGTAAGTCATATAGAGATCGTGCTTTAGGAAATATGCCCTAATCCAGAGCTGGTGGTCTCTGTCTATTCAGATCTTGGAATGCATGGAAGAAGAAAGTTGAAGCACACACAGATGACATCCTACCTTAATTTCCTTCCTTAAAGAATAAATTCAGATAACATGGAAAGATCTAGCTGGAAAAAGAAAAGAAAATGAAAGGGAGAGGGCTATGGAATTCTAAGTGGGGTATCCATTAGTCCTATGTTCCTCCTTGAAATCTATTCTGGGTAATGGTAGATGGCTTTCAGCTCATACATGTCCATTCCAACTCAGTTTGTGTACACACACACACACACACACACACACATACACACACACACACACACCTGTCATCATCTCCAGATAGGAAAGAAGCGAAGAGAAGACAAACTGAAGCGGCATGAAGTCAAGAGTGAGGCAAAGGGAAACTGAGAAGGTGTGCGAAGCTAAGGAGGTAACAGAGGGCATGAGGAACAATGACAGAAGGATGCTGGGCATGGACTGCTGTGGTTTGACTATGATATACCCTCAGAAGCTCATATGTGACATTTGTCTCCCAGCTGGTGGCGCTGTTTGGGAAGATTATGGAACCTTCAGGGGGTGGAGCCTTAGAGGAAGAAGTACTTCATGAGGGGAGGGCTTTGAGGTTTTATAGCTTGGCTTCACTCCATTCTCTCTCTCTCCCTTCCCTCCTTCCTCCCCCACCGCCTCTCTTCCGTCCTCTCCCCTCCCCGCCTTTCTCTCTGCTTCCTGTGTGGGTATAATATAATTTGTTCTCGTCTGGCACCTACCATTATGCATCCCCTGCCTGTTGCCATGCCTCCTTCACCCTGATGGAACTCTGTCCCTCTGGGACTCTGAGCCTCAGTAAACCCTTTCTTTTCTAAATTGTGTTTGGTCACAGCAACAGGAAGGAAACCTGGACAGGTATGAAGACATGGAGGGATACTCTTGCCCCATCCGTCTTTCTGGCTGCTCTGCTTCCTCTTGAGATTTGCTGTGTTGGCGGGAATTATCACGTCGTCCTGGAGTAGAGTGAATTGAAACCTGAAAGGACAAGGCAGAGAGGGACAGTACTGCCACCATTCCTGGCATCCTCCTGCGAGTGACTTGGCCCCCTTGTTTACCCTGCATGGATGTAATCACACCGGGAAGCGCCACACATTCATCAGCCGCTGCATGAAAATGGAAATTACTCACCTTCAGAAAGGATGCATTTGTGATGGAGAAATAAAATGACCATGTCCATCCATCAGAGGCTGCTCTGCCATGGATTTCCAGCTGGTTAGCTTCTAAATAACCAGACATGCTATAATGAAGGCTCGAGGGCGCTTGAGCTCGGCTTCTCCTGCTGTAAAGTGTCAGGAGCTGCACTTTTATTAAAGTTGGAGGGAGGCTCTTGATAGAAAGAAATCGCAAATGGTGGCACTGATCCTTCATCTGTGTGTGCAAATAGCTGAGAAATCAATGGCAGAATGTAAAAAAAATAAAATAAAATAAAATAAAGACAGACTGGTGTAACGGGGAAAGGCATAACAAGAAGTATCTGGTAGGAGTTATGTAAACATTGCATCAGGATGAAGGTGTTCTAAGAACTAAGAAAAGTATGTCGCCCCCACCCCCAGCAAAGGATATGACCAGCTGTCAGACCCTATGCCCCTGAAAGTTCCAACCTAATTTGATCTTATGTTGAACAACCTTCTCGTGATGGTCTGGCTTTCTGGAGAACTATGATAACACAGGTGAGATGGTATTTATTAAGTCAGGCTCAATGCCAGAGCCATGCAAAGTTAAACTTTCTTCTGCTGCCAAGTAATACAGCTGCATTTTATGGATTTGTTTTAATATTCTAATTGAAATTCCCATGTCTTTGAATTAAGTTTTGAAAGTGCCTGTTTGTGCTGCAGAGATGGCTCTACTGGCAAAGCGCATGCTGGGCAAGCGAGAGGACCTGAGTTCAGATCCCCAGCACCCATGTGCAAAGCCAGGCGTGGTGCATGCCTGGAACCCCAGTACTGTGGAGGTGGAGGCAGGAGCTTCTCTGGAGCCCACTGGCCAGCCAGCCTGGCAGAGCTAGTCAGCTCCAGAACAATTAGAGTGATTGAGAAAGACATCCGACATCAGCCCTTAGCCTCCATTAGAATGCACACTCCTGCTCAGTGGTCATTCTTCAGTGTTTGATCCATGTCGAACTTTGTATCCACAACTGAGACCTGCTGGTAGGAAATGCTGCCTGAGCACTGGGCCATTTCCCTCTAATATCCCTTTGACCTTGAACCAATGCATTGGTTTGGTCACCAATCTATCTTCTTCCATCTCTAATCTCAGTCATAACATCTCAGAAGTCCTCCATGTGTATCTGTCCTCCCCTCTTTAAACAGCTGCTGGTACTTCCGTCTACAGGGTCTGAGATGTCCACATATTTACTTCAACCCCATCTTCCTGTTAGAATGAAATGAGTTCTACAAGGGCGGGCAACATGTCTCCATCTTATCCGTGGTCCAGACTGTAGAGTACCGTGTCCTGCATAAAATGAAAACCTGTGGGGAGGGGCTGATCAATACAGTCCTCAGTTTGTCCTATTTATGTGTTTTTGAATAGAAGGTAAAATATTAGGTGGAGCTGGAGAATCAATGTGCAAGAGAAGAAAGGCCCTTGGAGAACATGTTGCCTTTCTTCTCTTTAGCTTTGTGCCAGCCTGACTCACCTACGACCAAAACCATACCAGTGAGGCCACGACAGAACCGGAGAAACAACGGGGCTTCAGATGCCCACCCCCAGTGTCCCAAGAGTGGAGGGACTTCATAGCTTTCCAACATCGTCTTTCTTAGCATCTGTGCTGAGTGGTGAACCACAGAGAGGTAAACAGTGGACTGGAGAGTATGAGGCAGCTCCCTACTACTCACCAGGAAAGCGAGGGCTTGGGAGAGGCAGTGAGCATGTGGAAGGAAGGAGTTAGAAAAATGTGAAGTGGTCCCAAGGCACTGGCTAGGAGAAGACCAGCCTTCCACAGCCGTGTTCTTCTAACTGGATCCCGGTGGTGTGCTTCCACAGAAGCAATGGAGCTCCCAAGCCCTTCATGGTTCTTGAATGAACAGTGGCTAAGAAAAAGCAAATTGTAATCATTCTTATTACAAAGAACCTGCCCTAGAAGAAACAGACACCGCAATGCATAATTTCTTCAAAAATAAATAGCATGCTGTCAAATTAGAAGCGGACTGGCTGTTAGATACTCTTAGATAATTTGGCAGCTGTGGCAGAGTGAATGTTGAGGAAGGTGAGTATTTTTCCACTCTTCCAGAAGCTCAGAAGCAGAAACAGCAACAAATTTTTTTTTGCATCAGTCTTTCAATAGTGTCCATCAAATTGTGCTCTCAAGTTCAGTGCTGGGCAGAACATCCTGAGGACAGTAGGGACTGAGCCCAGGGAGAGAATTTGGAAAAGGTCCATGTGAATGCTGCAGCCATAGAAAACCCAGGACATCGAACACGAAAATAAATAAATGCCAGCCCATGAATTTCCGCAGGGCCTCAGTTTTACTTTTGACCAAGGAAATTTGTGTTTTAGTTGCAAGATGGGCTGTCGTAGTAGCTTCAGTAGAACTAAGGGTGGTGCCAGGAAAAGGAGGAGCAGTCAGCTGGACGCCCTGTAGTCTGTGACAAACCAGGACATTCTGCAATCAGTGGAAACAAACACAGCTGCTATGCCCTTCTCACGGGCCAGCTACTCACGCCCACCATTAGCACCAGGTGAACAAGATTTACCATGTTTGCCAGGGTTTGAGACCAAGGGCACAGCTAGGGGAAGGGGAAGTAGTGGCGTCTAGCCACGGCCTTACCCACAAACGAAGAGGCTGGCTAATAATAGCTGTGTTTAATACCAGGGAGAACCGAAGCCATGGCAGAGGGGGGAACTAGAGACGTTACATTTATGTAGAGCTGGGGGACGTGAAGCAGGGCAAAGCTATTGAGGAGAAAGCCGCGGAGGAAATAGAACGTGTTCAAAGGTAAATTGATGCATGGCCACCGGCACACGACCTGCTCAGTCATAAATATTCCAGCAGAGGGAGAGAGAGCCGAGGCGGATTTAAAGGGAAAATCAATGCTAAGAGGAGTAGAGGCCTTGTAGAACACAAATTTGTGGGAGCGTAGGAAAAGCGGGACTGACAAAATGCTCTTTTGAGCGTTGAGAAATGAAAATAAAAACATGGAAAGACAATTCCTTTGCTGAACAAACAGCTCTGTTTACACTTCCCTCCAGGGCCTGTCGGTCTGTAAATAGTTCTTGCTGAACTTATTTAGCTGATGTCCACCTCAGCTCTCTAAATTTGCTTCATGTTTTCCCATGCATGCTCTTAACCGAAGGTAGGACACTGTTTTGTCTTAAAACAGCAAGTAGGAGGAGCAGGGGACCCTCTTCAGAATTATGGAAGATGTAGGTAGTGGCTACCTTGCTTGCTTTCATACCCTCTGGTGAGAACAAGAAACAAGAGAAGGGATTTCAAAGTCCTCGGGGAATAAGCTCTTTGTCTGCACAGCACCGAGATGCGGACTGTGTCAGGCAGCTTTCCATCACTCTTGCAGGACTCCCAAGAAAATCAGCTTCCATAAAGGACAGGTTTGTTTCGGCTCTTGGTTTCAGGTCCTCGTTCATACTCCCACAGTGCGTTAGGGCAGAAGCGTGGAGAGGAGGTCTGTTCACTTCATGGTGGCAGGAAGAAGAAGAAAAGAGAGAGAGGAAGGGGCCAACATCCCAGTATCCCTTTCCAAGGGACCATCCCTGCCCCCAAAGTCAGTAACTAGGCCCCAGCTCCGTGTGTAAGGAGTGCCCTAGTATGGGGAGTAAGTTTTCAACATCGGGACATTCAGGATCCAGTCCACAGCATTGATGGAAGGACAAGTGAGTTTGTGTGTCTTGCTGAGTGAATGGGAGAAGGGCAGGTCTCTCTCTGCAAGGAGAGGGGGGCATGCACAACCTCCAGCGGACTCCCAAGTAAGTGAGCCTAGGAGAACTCAGAATGCTAAAACTGAGAAATAGGAAAGGGAAAATTACACTCCAGGGCTAAAAGTCTGGCAAATGGCTCTTGGTGGCATAGCAAAATGGAAATAATTAAAAGCTGTCTTCTGATCCACAGAAATCAAATACACTCACCAGCAAAGCAGTATTCCCTGAGCCGCCCCCCCATCCCGCCGTGGCAGAAATTATGATGTTTCATTTTAATGAAATTTAGGATTGTAGGGATCTTCATTGGCTAGATAGCTTTCTTTTTCTTCTTTTATTTTTCCAGAAAGGATTTTATTTACTTGTTTATTTTCTTTTACACCTGAGTTCTATATTTATATTATTTCCACCCTTCCCTCTCCACCCTCCAAACCCTTCCTGTGACCTCCACATTCTCTCTCAGATCCATGGCCTCTTTTTTATTTAACTATCATTTTTACACACATGTGCATTCACACATATGTATCTGTAAATGCAGCCTGCTGAGTCCATTAGGTTTTGCTCATATATGTGTGCTTAGGGCTGGCCAATTAGGATTGGATGACCTGCTAGAGAGCTTGTCCCTAGAGAAGGTTAATTCTCCCTTTCTCAGCAGCTATTAATTGCTTGTCACTCGTAATGCTTTGCTACAAGGACTCAGGAAAATTATTTTTAGCACTTATAGTTACTAAGTATCTAGTGCTCCATCTAGAGGCCAGGATAGGAACTGCAGGCAGGTCGGGCTTCCCAAAAAGCCCCACCTTCTTTTCAGCATCAGTGCTGGAAGACACCAAAACTGGTTCTAGTTTCTGCATCTTACCTTCATGATCTAGTTAGGTGTGCTCCCTGATCAAGAAACTAGATGCCTAAGATCCCAGAACAGATAGATGCCAGGCGCCGGCGCCAGCACCAGCTTGAAGTCTAAAGATGGTGGGTGACTCTCGAAGGCTGGTGAAGAGCCTATCTCTAGTTCACAGGGTGGCAGCGATGGGGCACAGATGAGGACATGATTTGAATAATGTTTCCCCCACATGAATGGCCTTCCAGAACCTCAGAATGTAATCTTGGGTGAAAATAAGGTGGATTTGCATATACTTAATTAAAATGAGGTCATGCTGCCCGAAACTTGGCCCAAAATTCTTATGAAAAGGCCAGGTGAAGACGAGGACACTGACAGCCACACCCAGAAAGAAAAGGTCACATAAGGACAGAGCAAAAACCAGGGCAGAACTACAGGCCAAGGGGTTCTGAGGAATGCTGGGATCACCAAAAGCTAATAGAGGCAAGGAAAAGGTCCACCATGGAACCTTCAAATGAGTTCCTGCTGGGAGCCTGAGGTCAAAAACATGGACTTCCAGAACCGAGAGAAACTGTCTGTTGGCTCGAGCCAATCATTCTGGGGAACTTTGTTACACAGCTGCAGCTATTGACAGACAGATATTCTGACCACTATGAAGCAGAGCGAGGAAACAGTGCAACTGCAAAAATTTGGGACAAGGGCCCTGAAAGCACAGCTTCCTAGGCTGCTTTATCCTTTGTCAACTAACCCCAGGCTAACCCCAGGCTAACGCACACACTGTTGAGGATAGCAGGGAAGATCAGAGGACATTTACCCAACTGATTTCTAGTGGATATGAGGCCTGCTCCACAGGAGGGAGTTTATGCCTGTAGATCTGGACAAAAGCCTATGGTTGGGGAGATCTTAAGCCTAGGAGGGGAGCCTGCTGTTGCTGTCAATCTGCCTTCTGCAGGGTTTGCTTCATACCCATAGGTTTGTGCTGTTCTCACATTTGCTCAGAGAAGCTTCCTTTGGCAGTGGGCAGCGGTTAACGCAGATACCGTCACTGGTCAAAACGCTGAGTCTATGGAACTGTGAGTTATCAGCCGTGGACGAATCATCTATATTAACCCTCCCCATCCAAAGCTCAGGAAAACCACAGAAGAGGTAGCAGAAAGAATGTAAGAGCTGGTTGGGGGGAAGAGAGCTATGAAAAGCTGACTTCTAGACGTGCTATGACCCTTCCACACATGGGTTCACAGGAACTGTGGCTATCCACACGAGCACAGCGTAAGGTAAAACCAGTGAAAACGCCAGCATGGATGGGGAAGAGACCCTGAGGCCGTGCCATTGGCAAAGGAGCTACTGCCAAGCGATGACTGCTGATGGAGGGAGAGCCGCTGTCCTTTAGGGATGTGGACACTGGTAGGTTGCCGTTGCCTTAAATAAGTAGCTCCACACCCATGTATACATAAGCAGAACTAATTAGACTCAGATGCCTTTTAATAACAAAAAAGGAGGACGTGAACTTAGGAAAAGGACTTGATGGAAAACAGTAGAAGTTGCAGGGAAGAAGAAGTGGTGAGATAGGATCAAAATACAGTACATAAATGTATGAAATTTTCTAAAAATAAATGCGATTAAAATCTTTGTGTGTTTGTTTGTTTGTTTTGTTTTTGGTTTTTCGAGACAGGGTTTCTCTGCAGCTTTGGAACCAGTCCTGGAACTAGCTCTTGTAGACCAGGCTGGTCTCGAACTCACAGAGATCTGCCTGCCTCTGCCTCCCGAGTGCTGGGATTAAAGGCGTGCGCCACCACTGCCTGGCGCGATTAAAATCTTTAAATTCATATGCATGCGTGTATCTTTGTGCCAGGGTGTACATGTGAGTGTGGGTGCCTGTGGAGGCCAGGAAAGGGCATTGGATTCCCTGGAGCTGGAATTGCAGGCAGTTGTGAGCCACCAAATCTGGGTGCTTTGAACTGAACTCAGGTCATCAGGAAGAACAGTGTGTACTCTTAACAACTCATCCATCTCTTCAGCCCCATAAAAATATTTTAATTGGCTTGAAAGACAATTTTGATGTGCATGAGGGCTGTATTTGATCCTTTTTAATGAGATGCTGAGAGGAAAGCAGTGGCCAGGGGCAGGAATGAGAGGGCCGTCTGCTTCTCAGAGACGGTGTTTCCAGGAGCTCTCTGCTGGAGAATTCCACTCTGCCCTAAAGTACAGGGGGGGGGGTAGAAATTGCTCCTTGTGACAGGTTGTGAAGAGAGACCAAAGAGATGAAATGGAATCAGGCAGGAGATTAAGACACTTAAAAATAACCCTTAAAGTCGGGCTGGGGAGATGTGCGGGCAACTGCTTCTCAGGCATTCTCTATGCTCACAGCCCATTCCTGCTTCATTCTCTGCACAAAGCTACAGCCCCTCTTGCCTTTTGGTGAGTACTTCAGACTCCTCCTTTTGTCTTCTTGTTCCTTGGCTTTGCATTCCCTGGTGTTTCCCTTTCCCAAGAATATTCAGGCCATCTATGTTGGTCTCTCTCAACTTCCTCCACATCTTCTTTTCTTATGGTGTGTGTGTGTGTGTGTGTGTGTGTGTGTGTGTGTGTGTGTGTGTGCGCGCGCGCGCGCGCACGCACGCTAAAAGAAGAGCTCTGTGTACAAGGTTATTCTGTATCTTCTACTCTTCACGGGAACACATGTCAGTTGCATCCTCTAATTGTCCTATTACCTTCAGAAGCCACTCAATCCTATGCATTTCCTTCTGGAAGGTTCTGGAAGGGACGCATTCAGTGAACATAGCAATCTCTGTCGCTTAGCGTTTGACCCTACCATTGTCCCGAAGCCATCTTTACCAAGATGACAGTCACATGCAATATACTTTCTGCTCCTTATTTTGTTCAGCCATGATATTTGGTACTGTATCTTCCTTTGAAATTCTATTCTTCCTTGACTTAACTGACATTGGGAACATTCTGTCCAAATAACATCAAGAACACATAAGACATGCTGTCCCAGACAGACATCTAAATTGTTGGTCTTTCTCCTTGTACTCACACCCTGCAGAGATTCCTAAAGCTCCTTGTAAATGACCAGCTCTGTTGTACCAAGCTCCAAGCCAACCTGATGAGTCAGCTCTTTCTCTTCTCCTTGTTTCCCCCCTTTGCTTCTTTCCTATATTGCTGATAATTTAAAGAAGGTGTCTTGAAGCACCGAGTGTCTAGGTGCTCAGTCCCAAGTTGGCAGAGATAAATGAGATTTCGGAGGATGGTAGAGGAGAAAATCAGGAGATCCGTGCCTTCTTTTAACAACAGAAACAACACTGGAGATCTCTGGGGGATAGTAGGGGAGGATGGAAGAGAGTGATTATCTGGAGGAGGAGTGAGATTGCTCAGCTAGTTGACACTCCCATGGATGAGTAGATGGCAATCCTCTCAAACCACTGCTTGCCTACTTTAGTCAGCACCAACCACATCATCACCCTATAGGGAGCCTGGGAAATTCCTTAACGCTACCTTCAATATCTAGAGTCCCGTCTACATCATACATGCAGGAATCTCTCACGAGTTGTCCTCTGATCCCCACACACATGATGAAGTATACATGCGTACCGCCAACCCCACAAATATGTATTAAAACAACACAGAGCTGGTGACGCCTGAAGAACAATAGCTGAGGTTATTCTAAGCCTCCACATGCATTCACACACGCATGCACGTGTGTACACCTGCACACACAAGCATGTACACACATATATGCACACAGAGCCAACTAGAAAACTGATTTTGCCAGCGGCCCCTCACCATGCTCACAATCTTCTGGAATTTTCGCCAGTCTTTCTCTCATCAGTTTCTCCATGCACCGTTAAATTAGTTACTGGTCTGTCAAGCAGATGTACCACACTCTGTCAAGTCTGTGCTCCTTTGATTGTCCTGGGCTTTCCCCTGAACTAGGTCTGATCCTTAAGACAAAGTATGTTCATCCTGCGAGACTCCATTCCGGATTCTTCATCTTTCTCTCAGGCAATCCCTCGGACCAAATAAGGTTGTGACTTATACTTGACCCGCACAGTTCTCTGACTCCCTCAGTGTTTATTTCTAATTATCTCTCTGACATATTTACATATCCTCTTCCTCCATAAAACTGTGAGACAGGGCCAGGGAATCAGAGCACAAACATCAGCCTAATTAACATGGGGTGTCACTTTGGGGTCATAGAAAAACCAGAAGTACCATCAAAGGCAGGACGCTCCTTCCTCCGTACACACATTGCCGTTTCTCTGGAAGAAATTATATTTTGTTTTTTGAAGGAGGCAGTCAGGTGTGTGATATATTTAGAAAGATTTCTATTAAAATGGTTGGGATTTTGAAAAAATATTTGGGAACGTTTAGAGGGTAAGCTTCAATTATCTGAAGACTCATCGTCGGTACAGAACATTTCACTGCCTTCCAGTATAGGATCAAAGGATGCAGGCAGAGGGATAAAACACGCGAAGGCACCTTCTGAACCTGTGCGAGGCGATGCACTCCTGGCAATAGCACTGCTGATGTCCCAGGGAAAATACTAAGAAGGTAACAGATGAAGGCTAGGATAAGGAGGAGTCTTGAAAGTGTTCAGAAGGGCGGGGCGGGGCGGGGCGGGCAATGCTGCTGGAGATGGGAAGAGAACTTTCTTCCTTCAGACCTAAGGGCGGACACCTGTTGCTGAGAACGAGTTTTCCCATGCCTCGTTCCTCCCATGCCCTTCCCTCTGCTGATTCAAAATGCATGATTAGGAATATTGATAATCTTAGTTAATCAATCAACCTGAAAAACACTCTAAATTTCATCAATACTGAATGCCAGTAAAAAGGGGTCAAACATGCCTGGAGTAGCCACACAAACCCAGGTGACTCAGTTCATATCCTTAGATTACCTTTGTAGATATTTCTTAGTTGGGTTTTAGCCTTGGGTTAGTGCCTCTTGAATTCTGGAAGCTTCACCGGATAAACATAGTTCTTAAAGGGCAAATATTAGAGAACCTGGCATGCTGGCTTTGTTTGAAAAATAAAGTATGAGGATTTTTATTTTAACAATTGGTTATTTTAATAGGCGTTTAGTCAATTACAAAGTAAAGCAGCTTTGTCATGATTTCAGATGCTTGAAATCAGTTCAGAACATTTAAAAATCGGGGCCAAGATGCAGCTCAGTTAGTAAAGTGCTGACCTCGCAAGTATGAGAACCTGAGTTTGATCTTCAGAGTTCATGTCAAAAACTTGGCTGTGGCTGGGCGGTGAGCACTTGGGAGGCAGAGGCAGGCGGATCTCTGTGAGTTCGAGGCCAGTCTGGTCTACGAAAACTAGTTCCAGGACAGGCTCTAAAGCTACAGAGAAATACTGTTTCAAAAAACAAACAAACAAACAAAGCTGGCTGTGGTAGCACACACTTGTGAGACCAGAACTGGGGAAGTGGATCCCGGAGGATTGCTGGTCAGCCAGCCTCACCTACATGGTGAACTCTGAGTTCAGTGAGAGACGGTGCCTCAAAAGTAAGTAAACAAATAAATGAACAAGTAAATAAAGCAATGTGGGTGACTCCCAGGGAACAATATCTGAGATCCCCCCCGGCTTTTGAATATACATACAACTAAAAAATTAATCTCTTTAGAGAGGAAACGGTGGAATTAACATCACATGACTTTGGTAGAGGCCACTATGCTGATAGATGAGTAACTAACATTGGTGGAAATCATGATGAACGCAATGCTCAGTCAGGGGTTTTCAATCTGCCTAGTGTCCCAGCGCACAGCCAAACGATTATAAGTTTGCCAACCGGTGTTAAAGAATTAAGGGAAGAGAGGATATTATGAGAAGAAAGGGAGCAAGTGGGGAAGGCTTTATATACAAGATCTAAAAGTCAATCACAGAAACTTGAAGAAGTGTTTTGAATGCCGAGAACCCAGCAGCGAGCAGGAAGGCAGAAGACGCAGCTCTCTTCAATTTAGAATTTGGCTCGCTTACGTGGCCTGGGGAGGCAGGCGTTGCATTTTCCGGAGGCACGCAGAGAAACAGCAGCTTCTTGGCATCCTTCTTGTCAGCATCTAACAGGAACAGCACCCAGCAGTGGCTCCGTTGAACAACAGATGACACCACGAAACACTCAGAGCCCAGCTCTCTTAGCGGAGACAAGGATCCTGGAGGCATAGACAAATGGTAATGGTAGAATTTCTTTTCCAACTTCTTGTTTTTTTCCTCTTGATTGAAATTACCCCTTCTAATTGCATGCTTGTAGTTGATGGGGATTTAGCAGAAGAATCCAGAATGAGAATGAGAATGAGAAGACAAAAGGTGTCGCTGATGTGTTTCCTGTCAGTTCTTCTTAAAGGTTGCTGAAGGGGCCAGCAAGATTGCTCAATGGACCAACTGCTTACCATACAAGTCCGTCAACCTGAATTCAGTCCCCAAAATCTACATGAAAATCAGGAGCTAGCGCACCCGTGTGTGTAATCCCAGCACTCCTACAGTGAGATGAGAGATGGAGACAAGAAAATGTCCTGGGAATGTCCAGGCCAGTTAACCTGAAGTATGCAGAGAGATGGAAACCAGAGAGGCCCTACCTCAAAACAGTACTGGCAGGAGGGAAAACCTGACTCCCCAAAATATTTCCTTCATATTCACACACACGCCATGGTACACGATGCACCTGCACTCACACAATACAATAATAATGATAGTAATTATTTAATTTACTTTTAAAATGGATTGCCGAAGCTGGAGCCAGGGACTATGTATGGCAGCGTAAAGACCCAGGGCTGAGTGTTTTACTGCTCTGTTATCTCCTGCATGTGGGTCCTTGGATATCAGAGATGATCTGATGAGGGATGATCTGATCACCCAAACTCAAATTGCCAATGCTTTTAGAGGAACTTGGACCTTCCTGGTTTTCATGACTCAGCTAGTTCTCAGTTCCTTTGGAATACTTCTCTGGTTCCTGTGGTCTGAGTGAGACCAAGGCTCTGGGTTCCACAGCATTTCCCCTTCCATCTCCCATGTCTTCCTCCTTCCATTTCTCTCTTTCTGCCTCCCGCCCTCCCTTCCTCCTTCATTTTATCCTGGCCCCTCTCCCTAACTCAAATACTATACCGTTTGGCAATGGGTGATTTAAACAGAAACTTTGTTCCATTCATTGCCTTAGACGCCAGAGACACAACAGCAGGACCCGGGTCTCATGCAGAATCCGTGGGAAGGTGTGCAGAACTCCAAAGGCGGCTCAAATCACAAACCGCACAGCTTTGGCGATAAAGTGTCTGTGAGAATAATGAAGCAGGTTGTGGGCCACAGTCGAGGAGAACAATTTCCTTTGCATGTGGTACACAGAGAGAAACTCTCTGAGGTGATGGCGTTAAACTGAACAACAAATAGAAAGCTCTCGTAGATGAGCAACAGCAGCATGAGCAAAGGCTCGAAGAGTGGCTCGGGTATTTCATGAGCAGAACCAAGGTCACAGTCCTCAGTGGAGACGATATGGTAAATTCAAGATAAAGTAGAAGAGGGAAACAGACATCTAGTCCAAGCACTGGGATTATAAGCAAGAGCTACCATATCTTGCTTCTTTGGGCGTATTGGGGACCTGAACTTAGATTCTCCTGCCTGGGCGGCAGTCACTTTACCCATTAGTGGCATTTTGCTGCCACTAACAGTTTAGTCTTCAGACTGGAAACTAGGGTCATCTGTGACCCCTGCACCACCTTCCCAGCTGCAGTCAGGCAGACTGTCTTGTTCATTTTACCGTCAAAATACTTCCTGGTTTTTCTCCTTCCCACCCCAGACCAGCTGAATTTGTTCTGATTTACACTGCCTCCAAATGGTATTAATAATCACTCCTTGGTATCTGTGAGGGATTCCTTCCAGAATTCCTGAGAATGCCCAAACCCATGTGTACTCAAGCCCTTCCCTAAAATTACATAATATTTACCTATCAGCTACACACTCCTTCCATGTACATTACCATAGCCCCACCTCCTAGTCATTGCAATTCTGTGTAAATACTTATTCTGCTGTACAGCATAGGGAATGACAAGACCACACAGTGACTGTGCATCTTCAGTGCTTTCTTGTTCTGGTATATTCTCTAAGTGAAACCGATTAAATCTAAGTTTGTGGAACCCACGAATAGAAATGGCTGACTCTTCATAGTCTCCTAAACTTAGCCACGGTCTCTGTTTGTCATTCAAGGGTTCTCTTTCAAAAAACGGGGACTTGGATCCCAAAGACGGAGTGGGTGAGTGAGTATGTGAGTCTCTCTGGCGCCAATATTCCCATGTCCTTTTTAAGTACCAACAGCCTTCTTGATTGTTGAGTATTGCCAATAACTCTTTGTGCTTAGAGAATAAATCTCAAGTTCTTGCAATTTATCATGTCTCTCTGTGTGCGTCTCCTTGTGTTCCTAACACTGCCACAACATTCCTTTTCTACAATCACTTCTTGGCTCTAGAATGTTCTCTTTCTTTCTCATCTCTCTGTCTTTTCATATATTTTTTTTCTGTTTATAGTACTCCATTTCCTGAGCAAAATTCTCTTGCTTTTAAACTCCAGCTCAAAGGGATCCTTTTCTGTAAGCCTAGGTGATCCATTTTCAGCACATGCCTGCATGGGACTTAGACTTTTACATCACCAGTACCCCTTGCTTTGGTTATGAATATTTGTGTTCCAATGAGCCCTTCAAGAGTGGAAATTAATTCTTTATTTCCAATGTCTGATACAGTATCTGGCACAAAGTGCACAAAAGGTATTCATGAAATAGATCACCCACAGCCTATCTTGGCCCTCCATCATTGCATTTATTTTGATAGCCAACTTCATTTTGCAAGCATCCAACACAACA
Source organism: Ondatra zibethicus (assembly GCA_004026605.1). NCBI lineage: Eukaryota > Metazoa > Chordata > Mammalia > Rodentia > Cricetidae > Ondatra > Ondatra zibethicus. The sequence continues at coordinate 26,731 of PVIU01003846.1, read as the reverse complement.
GTAATAACAAGATGCAAACTTGCAAGTCCATGCTGCTCCATGGTCCCCATGGGTTCTTCCTCCATCACCACTTTAAATAAAGTATGCCGTTGCTCACTCAGAACTATCTTGGCATCATAGCTATGTCTGAGATCTAAACTGAGTTTAGAATAAAAGGTTTTGTTTTTCTTAAGTCATTTGTCAAATGGCTAAAACAGAAACACGTGCACTTTGCTTTGAGTGCAGGCTACTTTTCTTGTTCAGGTGTGTTGATCCACTTTAAATGATAATTTCTCTTAGCTTAGAATCAGACAGAATAGCCACACCATAGAGAGATGCTGGAGGGTTTAGACCCTTTGGTTTTATTAGCTATGGTGTGCCACTGAGAACATGCTAACAAGAAAATGTTTTTCTCTCTCTGTATGTGTGTGTGTGTGCACGTGTGTATATGTGTGCCCACACATGCGTGCATGCTTGGAAGCCTAGGCAGAGTCAGTAATACCTGTGAGGAAGATATTAGCCTAGCCACTTAGACAGAGGCTTGCCCAACACCCTCACAAAATCAGAACACAGACTAAAGGTAGCTGCCAGGCTGAGCTGTGGGGCTTTGGTACATAACCCTATTGCAAACCAAGCAGACACGAGGAGCACAGGCTCCCTTGGATTGCTCAGCTGTGCTCATCTTTGTCCAGACAGTAGAGAGACAGCTACCCCAGAGATGCCATTGCTCCTGGGTCATACCAATCCCATGCCAGCCAGTTTCTATTTTCTCATCTGGAAAATCGGGGTGTTCAAGTGGAGGAGAGGCGGCTCTTCAAGTTCAGAAGAACCAAAGATTGTTGACAAGGGGGTGTGGTTCCCGTCAGAGGGGGCTGCACAGAAGCAGGAGGCTGTAAGCAGTACCTGAGAGAATACGCAGGATTGCAGAGGAGCTGCAGGGGTGGGGGTGGGGCTGCACCAAAGACCTTATTAATGTGCAGAAGAAAGAAACGTAACTCCGGGGGTAGCAAGTAAGGCTTCTGGATTGGGGAGCTGAGTTCTATCACATTTACAGCTTAAACTTTTGTCACCCAGCACTAAGCATATTCCTGCCACAGCTGAGGAACCCAAGGAGAGAAAAACGACATAGTCACATCTGCAAAGACATCACAATCACTGGAGAAACCAGACTTGTCCTCAAAGCCAAAGTGTTGTGAAGGATGCTACAGGAAGTAGCCGGAGCCATCGCGTCTCTGAAGATTTCAAGTCATCTCGCCAACTGTATTAGTTGAGGGACCTGATACAAGTGCTGCTACCACCGAGCTGTGCAGAGACGCGGCACCGTGTTTGTGGGGCCCTTCTGTTCATATCTTCTCGAAGGAAAGAATTCTATCCACAGACACAATTTAGAGGGAACACTAGGGAACCAGTTCTCAACCTGTGGGTCATGACCCCTTTCGGGTGCATATAAGATATCCTGCATATCAGGAGTTTACAATATAATTCATAACAGTAGTACACTTACAGTTATGAAGAAGCAACAAAATAATTTTATGATTGAGGGTCACCCCAACATGAGGTGTCTTAAATACATACAGTTGTATTAAAGGGTTACAGGATTAGGAAGGTTAAGAATCACTACTCTAGGAAGAGATTGGAGTAGGCTGTCCCCAGAGAGGGTAGCAGCACAATGGAGTCTGTGCCGTTGATTTTATTTTATATTTTTGAGTGCGATTCTTTTTATTTGTGTGGATGTGTGCATATGCAGGTGAGGAATTGAAGAGGGTAAGTGTGTGTGTGTGTGTGTGTGTGTGTATGTGTGTGTGTGTGTGAAGATACATGTAGAGGCCAGAGGTCAACTACAGTTGCTGGTCCTCCATCACCCACTGTGTAATTTTTGAGATAGTCACTCACTCGGACCTGTGACTCCTTGCTGATTATGGCAGATTGACTGGCCATCAAGCCCCAGAGCTTTGCCTGTCTGGGCCTCCCCAGCATTGGGATTATAATTACACAACCACCACACCCAGGTTTTTATTTAGCTGCTGGGAGTTGAACTCCAGTCCTCATGCCTGAAAGGCAAGCACTCTACGTACGGGACTATCCTGGTTTGATGCATTCTTGTTTTAAAGAAACTTTTAAATGAATGTTTGTGTTGTAAGCAGCTTATTCCTGGGGTACGGTGGCTCTTTCTCCTTCCTAAATTAAAGTGGATCAGATCTTTGGAGTATTTCTTCCAGTAATCCTTGAGAAAACCCTGTAAGGGCTGCAGGACAAGGCATGCAGACTACAATCTAAATGATACTGTAACTAAGTCAGAATCTTTTGAGGATTCAGGTCCTTTGCTAGTGCACATACATAGATAGCAATTAGGAAAGAGCCCCAGTACTAGATTTCTGATGCAGTGAGAACACCTAACTTTAGCTGCCAGGATGTTTAACCACAAAGAGGCATCTGACTATCAAAGAGACATGGCTGCCCAGATACAGCTGAGTTTCCTTGGTTACCTTATCTCTACCTCCTTGCCTGTCTAGCATCATAAGGGCTAGCAGAAACTCAATCAAAGAAACTGGTTGGCCACTGGGGTTCTCCTATTCCTTCCCCCAAAACATTCTAGCAAATTACAGACAAATTACATAATCATCACTGTTGCCTAGGATGTTCTCATCCTGCTTGGAAAGCATGAAACCCCATTAATTTACACTGGCGACAACCTAAGTGGGGTAACCACAGAACTTCCATAAAAACTAGTGCTCTTAGCAGGGTTGACAGTTGCACCTACAGTCAACAGGGGCTATTCTACACAGACAAGGGCCCACGTGGCTTTGTTTATATTCTCTTCCCACTTCTTTCTTTTACTGCTGATGGTCGCTCAGTCACCACGTTGGGAAACTGTCGAGTTCCATGTCCTGCCTGAAGCGGGGTCCTACTATATCAACCACACTGCCTTCATCTGTTGCTTCAATACACTGAGGGCTCTCTAACCCAGCTTCCTGTCAGCTATCTCCTCAACAGTCTACCTTTCTCCTCACAGATCAACCTTTCTAAACAATACGCTTAGTCATCCCATCCCCACGCTGCGTAACTTTCCAGTGATTTCGCATATGTACGTATTCAGTAGAATGTATTCTAATACATCAGAATATATATTTCATATAGAAAAATATACAGGTGTGTGTGTGTGTTAGAATAAAGTTCATGCTCTTCAGTTTGTTCCCCATTCCCCTCTTTAACATCTTGCCCTTACATCATTTCTACAGCCTTCAGAGTACATCTATCTCGGTCTGATGGCTTCTACACACTCCCTCCAAGCAAACGAAATGATTCAAATATAAATATAAATATAGTTTTGTCACTTCATTAACTACACGATTCAGTAACTTCTAGCACAAACCCACAGTTCTTTAAAATAAGCACAGTCATTGAGTATTCCTCAGTACGTTTCAATGACAGTCCCCCACTTTGGATAAATTTCAACAAAGATCATCAAAATGTTAAAACATCTATCAATCCATCCATCCATCATCCATTTAACCTCCACTTATCCATCTACCCATCTACCCTTATCGTCTCTTCTCCCTCTCATCCATGCATTGACCAATCTATCCCTCCACCTTCCATTCGCAAATATCAACTATGTTTGATTCTATTATTTGAATAGCATTTGCATTCTGAACTCTTGTACACTGCAGCCATTTCTTATAAAATTTCCACCATGAAAAGTAGAGTACTGGAGGATGGTTCAACCATTAAGAACACTGGCTGCTCTTGCCGAAGTCCAGGGTTGGTTCCCAGCATTCACATGGTGGCCCATAACCATCTCTAACTTCAGTTTCAGAGGATCTTATACCCTCTTCTAGCCTCTGTGGGCTTCTATGCACACATGTGGTATACATGAACTCATACAAGCACACACAAACAAGTAAGTATATAAATGTGAAAATAGAATATAAATAACCTTTTCTTTCTCTCTCTCTCTCTCTCTCTCTCTCTCTCTCTCTGCTATTCTGAGACAGGGTTTCTCTGTGTAGCTTTAGTGCCTGTCTCAGAACTAGCTCTTGTATACCAGGCTGGCCTCGAACTCACTCACAGAGATCCCCCTGCTTCTGCCTCCCAAGTGCTGGTATTAAAGGCATGTGCCACCACCACAGCCCGGCTTAAATAACCAATTTCTTAACACATCTGTTATTTGCATTTTATCTAAGCAAAAACTTTTTAGCAGAGTTTAAATTAAAATGTCATATCTGTGGTAAAGTTACCTTTTGAAGAGAGCATGGTGTTTTTAATTGCTTTGAGAAAGCAAACATGAGTGAGCAGATATGCTCTAGTAAGTTAATGAAGCTAGAACCTTGGGACCCGAGGAACAAACGGAGAGAAATGATCATATGGTTCTAAGTTAAACAGTGAATTCCCCAATGCTCACTTGGCAAATTGTAATCATTACTAGAGCCAAGTGCGCTAATAACATTAATAAAACCAACCCCCAAAATCGAATTTAATTGACTCGGAAAAATTGCAAGGAGTACCAGTCATGCAGTACAAGGGAAAGTGCTTATCATGAACTCTCTACGGGTACACTCTAGTGGAAGTAAGACATCAAGAACTGAGTCCTCTTCAAAAGGGTATTTTAAGTTTTGTAATTATATGTGTATATGTGTGTGCATGTGCATCTGAGTGCAGGTGCCTACGGAGGCCAGAGGAAGGCATCAGATCTCTAGGAGCTGGAATTACAGGTGGTGTGAGCTGCACACCTCAGATACGGGGAGCTGATGGCAGGTTCTCTGGGACAGAATTGTGCACTCAGCTTCCTAGTCATCTCTGTAACTCCCGGTTATCACTTCCCTCTAAGAAGATACCGCAAGAGTAGTTCCATCAGCGTAGTTCAAGGCGCTGAAGGCTCCCCAAGTCTTGAAATCAGAAAGATAAAATTCAGTCCTCCATATGTCTTTTTCCTGAATAGCTACAGAGCTCCACCTACTGAGCAAGGCTTGGACCAGCAGCACACCGACAGCCAGTGAATCTCAAGGGCAATATGAAGATCCCATATGGTCTGTGAGGACGAGGGAAAAAGTCGCACAGTTATCCTCACATAACCCAAAGACCTCGAGCACATCACTCCTCTGAGGTAGGCTTAGCCCCATCAAGCAGTGCAGCTTTATGTTGTCATCTAGCATAGTCTAGCGTGTGTGTGTGTGTGTGTGTGTGTGTGTGTGTGTGTGTGTGTGTGTGGCCAATGCTTGACCAGCATCTTCCTCTATTGCTCTTCACGTTATTTTTTTGAGACAAGATCTCCCACTAAACCTGGAGATAGTCAGTTCAGCTAAGCTGTATGTTCAGCAAACTCTTGGGTTTGTCCTGTGTTCCCTGGTTATCTCTTGGGTTTTAGGTATGCACAGCTGGATGCCAAGGAACTGAACTCAAGCCTTTACATTTAAGTGGCAAGCACTTGGCCGACCAAGCCATCTCGTCTTTTTGAGATCACTTTTGAACTTTGGAGAGGGACCTCAGGGCCTCACAGGAGCTGTGTGGGTGCTGTAACCCTGAGCTACACCCCATGCCCCTTTCATGTTCCATTTCTGTATGGATGGATCATTTGGAAGTCAGAGGCGTGTGGGGAAATTCTTGGACCTCTGTCTTCCTTCTGCAGGCTTTGACCCCTTGTCCAGATTTCTATATGGAGTCAATACAGATCGCCTAATGCCAAATGGCTGATGACATCACGTCAGACAAGCTTTCCTTCTCTGCCCAAAACTGCTGCAACAATTTCCAGATGTTTCCCTGGAGAATAGACCACGAGCCTTTCACAGCATCAACTGTCTCCCTGCTCTTCCAGAAGCAGCAGCCCAGGAACTCGGCAGTAATGTCTATAGTGATTGCCTTCCATGGGGTCCTATGCAGCATGTGTCTCATCTTCAGACATGAAGTGGCTGTAAAGAGGGACCTCCTCTGTGGAGGTCCTTGGGGAGATGTAGGAAAGAGCAGCCTGCAAGCCCTTTGGATGGCACTTCCCTGGCGGACACTACTTCCCGTTGCTGATTATTAATCGATTCACAGGACTCCCCAAGGCTGTCTCATTAGTTTAAGAACGTAAATACTGCCTTTTGTTATCTCGTCTACTGATTTTGCTCCCTTGGTTTTAATTCTGCTTTGCCAATTACATATTCTAGAATGAACTAACTGAGGAATCACCGGCTCAATACTTGCATGCCTCCCATCTGTCATCCAGAATCAGCCATCTGCCTGAAGGGGACAAGGGGACAAGGAGCCAGACTGCTGGGCATCTACCATCAGGAAACTCTGAGAGACTATTTGCACCAGGACAGCTTTTTAGCCCTGGAATGAAAGTGGCTGCCACTAATTGGGTCACAACCAGTGCTCACTCTACAACTGATCTATTCTTCATAAACTCCAGAAGCTTGAAAGAATACGGGAGTGGGGAAGGAAATTGATGTTCGTTAGCCCCAAGAATGGTACAGCCTGCCGTCAAAAGTTTCAGAGAGGACAGGCATGCTTTGGGAAGCACTGAGGACCAGGTAGGCAGTCATCACCAAATTGATAATATCCTGAGGCTTGATGGGGAAGTGGGTACCAGAACACAACTGCCAGGACTCAGACGAAGACAACTCTGATGGCCTTCGAAAGTTAGTGCCATCCAAACCTTACTAGTGGGAGGTCTTGAGCCAAGTATCTTTAGGTTCCCAGTGAAAAGAATTAAAACCAATCTACTGTATCTAACCCACCCCTTTAGTCCTGCACAACAGCCATTTCCACGGGTGAGAGCCTTCCGAGTAGAATGGAAATCCAGCCTTCATAGTTGGGAGGCAACAGTGGAGAACGGCTAAGACATAACGAGAAAATATCTCTAAAAATTACAAGAGAAGACAATGGTGGCTTTGGATAGCTTTCCTGTCCACGAATTTATTTAGCTCAAAATAAAAATATTCCGAGCTGGGAAATGACTCACCAAAATAAGAATAATTAGTTGAAGTTTCTAACTTTTAAAGAATAGATCCAAAGAGGGACTGACTTTTGTCTATTTAGGTCTCACACTTCTAAGCCAGGAATACCCAGTGTTTTCAGAGTCAGTGGAAAGGTTGGGGTGAGATACTCAGAGGATGGTGACTATGCCGGGCTGCAGAGCTGCCGGGTGGAACACTGAGACCTTTGGAAATGTTTATATCCAGTGGCACACTAGTATAACTTCTGGGCCAAATTCTAAAAATATATTCTGAAATAGATGAAATATTAATGCGGAGATGTTCTCCACAGGCTTATTCATTATCAAAGAAGAAAAATTGGACTAATATCCACCATTAGGAATTACTAAGAATAAACAGTGTGTGGAGAATATCAAACATAGAAAACTGTGTGTGTACAAATACTCAGAAAAATAAAAGCAAGCAGTGAAATGATCTGGACTATTGTGCAGCAAGTGAGGCAATCTGATGATAGAACTAATCCCTTCTTTGGAGTGATTGACAAATAAAGAAATCTGGACACAACACAGACCCCACATTCCTGAGCTCACAGCAGCTGAGGCCACCAGCACAAGACCTGTGTAAGATCTAACCAAAGAGCATGTTAGCATGACAGGGAGGGGCGCATGAAACTCAGCCCCTCACTGAGGAACAGTTAATGACTACTGGGGAGGGGTTGTCTTTTATCGGTGTTGAGCCACTGACAATTTGCTTATAATGAAGTAGAATAGCCCTACATCCATTCTCTACAAGCAACCCTCACTAATTCTGTGGGTTATTTTGAAAAGAAGACATGAAACTAGGAAGGATGCCTTAGGAAGAACTAAGGATCCTGAGGAAGTAGGGTGGGGAGAGAAGGAGAATTATGAATGGAAATAATTAAGATAAATTATATTCATGTAGGAAGTTGTCAACATTTTTCGTAAATAAAGTTATTTTTTAAAAAATAAAGGGGCTAGAGAGGTAGCTTAGCTGTTATGAGAGCATAATGCTTTTGCAGAGGACCCAAGTTTGGTTCTCAGCACCCCTGTGGGTGGCTCACAACTGCGGTTCAGAGAATCTGAAACCCTCTCCTAGACTTCTAGGGCACCCGCACTCATGAGCACACACTTATACACAGCCACAAACAAATACATGCAATTTAAAAAAATAGAACTTAAAAAAAGAAATCGGTCGTTTATAAAGGCTTGCAAAGTCCTTCTCCAAACCTGAAAAGGTTGCCGTGGTGATCTGGGTGAAGGTCACTCTTTAGCTGCAGTCTGATAATTATGGCCTCTCCTCTAGCCTGATGGGGATCTTGGAATTTCAACCCTTCTACCAACTCAAAAATCTTGATTAGCTAAAAGGTTCATTTATAGCATTAAAATAATCCCCTTGGCTTACTCACCACAGCCTCCCACTTTCATCCCCAGAGAACAGCAGGCTTAGGGCAGAAACTAAACCACACACATCCCCCTAAGCAGACTCGCCAGCAGTTCCCTGAAGTATGGCTCCCTGAGAGAAGAGACTGAATAAATGTTGCCTTCTGAGAACCCAAGACTCTGAAAACTTTCTATAATTATCCTTGATTGAGTAAAAATAAACACAGCCCTGATTGCCCACCCACATACAGGGTTATCATAAATCTTTAGGAAAACGCTCCATGTCTTCCAGAGCTTTCCACAGCGGCTGAGTCAGAAGGTTTAGCTGAACTAGTAGTACGCAATAGCGTAGCTTTCCCTGTGGGCTTACAGACGTTCTCGAGGAAGATTTTATTAATCATATTTTTGGTGATGAGATGGAACCAGGAGAGTGTCACAATCGTGTGACACATGTGAGTACATGGGCGCAAGTTCCATGTCATGAAATAGCACTTCAGTAAGATGTTTATGGAGACTGCCATGTTGTACCCTTATATCAGATGGTGGCTTGTCACCTGTGGGAAGAAGGGTGTCCTCTGGGTAACCTGGATTCTTGAATGCAGAGAGGAGAAGGCAGGAGAGCACTTTCCTTCGCACCAGAAGAGAATGGCAGCCAATCTATTTGGGCTCACATTGAGGATTCAGATTATTAGTTTTTGTTAAGTGAATCTTGGTAATTCTGACCAAAACTTTAAACATATTCTTTGCAAGGAAACATAAGATAAAATATGTTAGAAAGTCAAGCCTAATGATGACAACTTCCTCTGCCCTCAAGATAATCCCTGAGAAATACAATGATGATGGTGGCCTCAGTCAGCATGTGTCCCTCAAAAAACAATTCTGGGGCTGGAGAGCTCAGCAGCAAAGAGTGATTGCTTCTCATCCAGAGAACCCCAGTTTAGTTCCCAGAACCCACATCCACTGACTCACAATCACCTATAACTGGAGTTCTTATGGGATCCTATGCCCTCTTCTGACCTCCATGGGCCTAGATATAGGTTTTCTAGATATATAAAAACATATACTACATGACTAACTAACATGACTACAAACTTGACTATTATAGATAACTGTCTATTACATTTTTAAATGAGATTCACAAACACAATACCTTAATCAAGAGCAGAAATATACATATAACATAATTGACCTTAAATTTGTATCAATAAACCAAGATCCATACCCATACTCTATAGCATATACTCCTTTAAATATAAACAAACATTTATAAATAATATTTGGGAATATGGGCATACTTTTTCTCCAAACTGCTTCCTGCTGTTTATTAGGCAAAGAAATTTTTTGAGGGGTGTTCAACGTAACCTTTAAGGGGGTGTTGGTCCATTAAACCACATTATTCTGGAAGGATTCCACAGGTTCTCATCCTCTGTGGAAACAAAAGAAGAACCTCTTTTCCAAAGCAACATATCCTGATATTTCAAATTCTGAAATCAAGATACCTTTAAAATATATATATTGGTTACTTAGCTCCTTTACAGTCAAAAAATTCAAAGACAACACAATACTATACATAATCCAGGCTCTCTGTGTATTTTCCATCTTTACGTGGCTTATTATTATTTATTTGTTTAATCTATGACTCTACTCTGTCTCTTTAAAGACTTTGTTTAATTATTTAATTATTTTTAAACCATTTGCTTCTTTTCCAACTCTCTATACTCTTCTCTCTCCCAAGCCTACATACATTTATCCAACACTGTGACCCATTCAGAGGTCTTTTATGTCTGAATCTGTCCTATTATGTATCTGTAATTCTTCTTAAAATGGTAGGCATTTCTTTAAAAATTTAAGTGGCACCATTGCTAAGGGAAATATGGTACTGCCTGCTTGCCTCGCCCAGTCCAGCAACATGGTGGAGCTGCTCGTCACCTCCAAGAGCCATGCATAGGGCCCCATCTCTATGCACACATCCGGTCCAAGTTGCCACCAAGCAAACTGTAGCATGTTGCTCACAAAACCCATTCAAATGCTAAGTCTCACGCTAGCAGCACAGCCCATGGCTGGGAAATCACTATTTCAAAGCCATGTGGCTTTTATTGTACCTCTCTTAAAGCAGTCCACCATTGCTCACTGTAAGCCCATCTAGAAAAAGAAATTTATGGCTACCAAAAGCCATGCTTAACTCTGTTCTTTTGTGTCTTGAATTCCTTTTTAAGCTTCCTTGGGTTTTTATGTGGATGTAGTTACCCAGGTTGACAGTACCAATTTGTTGCAAGGAAGGGGGGATGCTTGTTGGTTCTTGGCCGCTTAGTCCCAAAATAATCACACAGAAACTATATTATTTAAAATGCTGCTTGGCCCATTAGCTCTAGCTTCTTATTGGCTAACTCTTACATCTTAATTTAACCCATTTCTATTAATCAGTGTATCGCCATGTGGCTGTAGCTTACCAGGTAAAATTCTGTCCAGCTCTAGCAGGGCTACATGGCTTCTCCCTGACCCTGCCCTTTTTTCTCCCAGCATTTAGCTTAGCTTTCCCTGCCTACCTAACTTCTGCCTTGCTATAGGTCCAAAGCAGTTTCTTTATTAACCAGTGGTACAGAGGGAAATCCCACATCACACACACACACACACACACACACACACACACATATGTATGTATGTATATAACATCTTCTTTTCTAAAGCAAGTTTTAAAACATTATTACTGAGTGTAACAATGGTGGGAAGTGGGCCAATGGCTCTCTCTCCCTCCTCCCTTCTTGTTTTTCCCCCACCATCTGTAGTGGCATTTCAATTGTATTAAATTAAAGTTTACCTGAAGATCAGAGAGTAAAACAATACCACTGGTCAGCTTTACAGACCAGGCAGTGGTAACACACAACTTTAATCCCAGTAGCCACACTAGCTGCCATAGAAACCAGGCAGTGCATGCCTTTACTCCCAGTGGTACATGCTTTTAATCCCAGTCCTAGAGACAATTATAAGACGGGAGGAGATAGTTCTCATTTCAGTGTCATTCTGAGATTCCTGGAGGCAGGCTCACCATTTCAGACTGAGGTCAAGGTAAGAGCCAGTGACTGGCTGCTTTGCTTTTCTGACCTTCAGGTTGAACCCCAATTCCTGTCTCTGAGCTTTTATTAATCACGCTTCAACCAACCATGAGATTCAAAGCAAGAAGCGTCTTGCCAGATGTGAGTCTTTGACCTTGGGCTTTTCCATCTCCAGAACTGTAAGAAAATCAGTGACCCAGTCTTGAGTACTCTATCACAGCAGCACACAACAGCTTCTGCTGACAGGAGTACTGTCAGAAGATGGTGCTGAAGCTGAGCATCAGCTCCATGGAAAGGATTTGCTTATTAAGAGAGCAAGAAGTTGGTCATTTAGAAGTAGCAATGGAGACTAGAAGCTAACTTTATCTTATTTTCTATTTCAGGAAAAAGAGTTTGATTTACCATCTCTGTTAAATTCACTCATAAGTCAACTTCTTGTGAGCATTAATAAAAGTATCACCTGAGAACATTTTAGTATTAAAATGGTTGATCCAGTTCCATCTTACCTGCATGTAAAAATGACTGTTCTTCCCACTGTAAACCTGCCCTCTCTGCTGTTCTTAGCTCATCCCGCATTCTATTTTATTCCTAATGAACATATTAGTTCTACATACTTATGCAGTACACTCTGGTGCTTTCATTTACACTGTAACACAGCACATACAAGATCAGCAGGCCCATAGCCCAAACACTGATTACTTGTTTGTGGTTAGATGACTTAAAATCTGTGATCTTCAAAAATAAGTATCATCATCATCTGTAGTCAGGACATTGGACAATAAAATACCAGAAGCAATTCCTCCTACCTGACTGTGGTTTCTACTCTTTGATCCACTTCTCCTCAGGCCTCTTCTTTCTTACTTTCCCCAGTCTCAGAAAAGTCACACAACAGCCACAACAATCAGTCAGTACATTTCTCCAGCTGAGTCTCTTAAATCCATATGCTTTGTCACTTACAATGAGGCAGTAGCCTAACAAATCCACTGAACATCTTGTAAACTGAAAATGCATTTCACACACCTAATCTGCCAAACAGCACAGCTTCGCCTACCCCATTTAAAATGTGCTCAGGGCACTTAGATTAACAGCGAGCTGCATGAAGCCTCCCTACCTGACGCCCACAGTCTAACGAAGTCTTAAATGGCATGCATTGTTCAACCATTGTTTACACTAAAGATGGAAACCTGAATGACGGTCCAGGAGCAGTCCCTTCACCGTGAAGTCAGACCGCTCAAGGGGAATGCTCCTATGAAGCCAGGGACCATCTTCGTCTCAGAGATTCCTTCAGAAGTCTCTGTTGAGTGTTCCACTGCCGTGTCTTTGATCCTCGGGCTTTTCTTCCTCTGGTCTCCACAATGCAGATGCATGATGTCTATCTAATTCCAAAATTCTCTCAGAAAAGCCTCATCTCAACACTGCTGGATGGCCATGCTTCGCCCTCACTCTGAGGTCTCACTGTTTTAGCATTCAGGGCCTGTGAGATTTGATTGGAGACACGGCCTTTGGGCCTTGAATAGTCACACGGCCCTGTCATAGCACTGATGGACTAATCATAGGCGATCATATCTTGAAGCTCTAGTCTTAAGGCCTTTTCCTTTCCAGCTTTCCTGTGCTTGAGTGACTTTCTCATTCCTCAGAGCCATCTAAATTACCTGGAGGAGGTGTAAGATCGTCAAAGAGAGATTTAAAAACCAAGAAACGGCTTTTTTTCCATGTTTCTTTGGAAAAAATATAAATAAGTAAATAACTTCTAAACCAGATATTAACTATCTGAAGGGAAGGCCTTAGGGAACGAGAGAGCAAAGCTTAGAACACAGAAATTGAAATAGAAAGAGGATAGAAGAAAACAGAGCAATTCCAAACCTTACATGGATGTGGAAGCCATTGCAATTGAGGAATGGGAATAAGGGGTAGCCTCCACCTTAGAGGAAATGGTAGTGTGGATAATGGTTCAACCCAATGGGACACAATAGGTCCATAGAGTCTGTATCAGAATAATCGTTATCTGTTGTGAACAGCACCAAGGACTCATGATCAAGCCCAACCGATGCCTGCAGATCATCTTTGACATGCTAAGGTATATCACATACTACCCCACCCCCCAAACCAAGTCTTAGTCTGTTAAGGTGGCTCAGTAGTAGGTAAAGGTGCGTGCTTTAAAGCCCGATAACCTGAGTTGATTCCCGGGTCCCACATGGTGGAAAGACAGCACCAGTTCCTACAAGTGTACACTATGGCACATATATACTATGAAACATGAACACTGGCACACACACACACACACACACACACACACATACTTGCACCAAATAAATTAAAGTAATAGAAATTGGCAACTAAAGTCTTGCCAGTCTTGTCAGCGTCTGTTATAATAATTCAACTTTGCTCCTTTTTTTTCCTAAAATATGTGTGAAGTCACTGTCCTTCTTCCATGTTCACTCCTTGTCAAAAGCTTATGACACTCAGCAGGTCTTCTCCCACCAAAGGATGATGGGGCCTGATCCCCAGCGATGAGATGGTGGCAAGCAGGGGATAGTCCCAGCACTAAGATTAGACTATAACTAGACGGTGATGAGAGCATTCTTGCTATACCTTGCACAGTACATAGTATGGTGACTTCCTGATTATCCCTAACCAACAAGACTACGTATTTATAAAGGTAAATACTACATTGGTCTTCACCAAAATTATACCCAAATCCCAGTTCAGTCCCTGGTAAATTATGAGCACTAGTAGGAATGTGTTCATTAGACCAATGACTTAACGAAGAATGAGTAATTTAAAGACCTTAGTCTCAATGGTTCCTTAACAAAATTGAGGAAACTCGCTAGTCTGTTTTCCATTGCTACGACAAATGCCTGAGCGAGATCATTTTAAATGAGCCTATTGGATGTCACTGCTCACATTCAAGGTGGGTCCCCTGCCTCCTTAGTTAATCCTCTAGAAACATCCACGTGGATGCGCCCCATGGTATATCTCTTAAACATCACTTGATCTGATCAAGTTGGCAAGATTAGGAACTAAACTAATCCTATTTTAAAAGTCATTTTAGGGCTTCTTATTCTGATGTTAAGACATCCCACCTTCAGGGCCTGTTTACAGCTTCTTGATTCATCAGCGGCAGAATAAATAAAATGCCTATGTGTAGTGTAAGCTACATGTTCTATACACTAACAAAAAAACCTTCAAAAATAAAGAAAGAAAACAATCACATTCACATTTGGCATTAAAAATAACGAAGTACTTGGGAATAACGCAAACCAATGAGGTTGTCCGAGCCTGCTTTCTGTTGCTGTGTTCAACACCGTGGCCAAAAGCAATTAGGGACAAAAGGGTTTATTTCATCTTACAGTGTCAGTCCACCATCCACCACTGAGGAAATCAGAGCAGAAACTCAAGCAGGACCCAGGAGCAAAGCCTATGGAGGAACACGGCACTGCTTAATGACTGGCTTGGTCCTTGAGCCTGAGAGCAGTTAGTTAGGGCCAACATCTTGTCTCATATTGGAGAGGCCGGGTACAAGAACAGTCCCAGTGAGGTGCTAAACCCTGGTCCCAGGCAGCCAGGGAAGTTTGGAATGTTGGTTCTGATGTCAGCAAAGGCAGCTGCAGCAGTCACAGCAGAAATCAACTAAGTGACCTGAGTGAGGCCATGGAGTGAAAGGTAAATTGTCTTCCTTCTGCCATGCCCTTTTCTTGTCTGGGCTGCTACCAGATGGTGCCACCCACATTTGGAGTGACCTTCCCACATCGGCTAAGGCAATTAGGACAGTTCCTCAGCTGAATTCCCTACTTCTGGCAAGCTGACATTAAAATCAACCACCACAGAGGTAAATACCTAGACACCAAAAACTGCAAGACATTGATGAAAGGAATTGAAGCAGACACAAAGAAAAGGAAAGATGTACTATATTCATGGATTTAAAGGATTTGTGCTATTAAAAGTTCATACTAGGGCTGTGGAGATGGCTAAGAGGGTAAAACCACTTGCTAGAAAAGTCTGACAAAGAGAGTTATAATCCCACCCAAGGGATTACAAGGAGCAAGGCAAAGACAGGAGACTCTCAGAAGTCCTGGGACCAGGTAACCTGGTTGATACAGCCTTAAAGAGACCCTGTGTCAAACAGGGAAGAGCAGTGAAGACTAACACCTGAAGGTTGCACTCTGACCTTCACCTACAAACAGCGACATGCATATTATTGCACTCATGCCCACATATTCTCTCTTGCACACACGCACATTATTGCACACATGGACACATATTCTCTCTTGCACACACGCATATCATTGCACACATGCACACATATTCTCTCTTGCACACACAGACACACATAATTTTCGCACTACTCATTCCACAGAGTCACTGACACGCCAACCTAAATTTTAGGGTTATTTTTCCACAGAAATGGAAATAAATCCTCAAACTTTTGTGGGCCTTTCCACATTTCTAGCCTTCAGAATTGTGAGGTGACACCTTTGTGTTGTTTTAGGACTAGACAATTTGTGGGGTCCTGTAACATTTATCAGCTGCAGCGGGTCCATCCACTTACTTTGCAGAACATCTCAGAGTGAAGGTGATGAGGACCTCTGAGGGCATGCCTAACTGGGACGGAGAGGAATACTATAAACAGATCCAGTGAAGCTACACAAGTTAATGTACTTGTTTATGTGTGATTATCCCATGAATATTTATAAGCATATGTTTGGCTATTATAAACATTTATATATAGAGAGAGAGACACACACACATATACACAGACACACACACACCCCTCACACAAAAACACACATAAACATCCTGAGAGGTGTAAACAGGAAAGTGTGATACAGGAGTGTCTAACTCATTTTAAAATGACATATTCTTTATGCCACGAATAGTACTTGGGCTTTTTAAAAAAAAAAAAACATGAAGTGTTCTTGTAGTTTGTTTTTCAGGGGGTGTGGGAGAACACTGAGTTCTTGGCAGGTGATTGGTAATTAGACTAGGAGGAATGCAATGATATGAAGACAGACCAGGGCTTCACGGTGGGGCAACTGTTGACTATTAGCTTTCTCTAAGACCACGAAAAATCCTGGACACTTTGTGGATCTGGTTCTACTTAATCATCACTAGGGTCAAAGCCAAGGGTATAAAGAGATTCCTTGGTTCTGGTGCAACTTCCAAACCAAAGTCCCATTTCAATTACAATACTTTTTTTTTTTTTTTTGGTTTTTTGAGATAGGGTTTCCCTGTGTAACAGTCCTAGCTGTCCTGGAACTAGCTCTTGTAGACCAGGCTGGCTTCAAACTCACAGGGATTTACCTGCCTCTGCCTCCAGAGTGCTAGGATTAAAGGCATGCGCCACCACTGCCTGGCCCCAATTACAATACTTAAAGAGGGGTCTACACTGAGATTCTCCTGTCAAATTAATGCCCCTCATCCCCATCAGGACAGCCAAAGGTCAGTGGCATTACTTTGTTCTATGAAGATATTTAGTCTTTGTATTCATTATTTTGTGTTGCTCTGGCCAGACTGTATGATAGAAACAACACAGGAAGGGAAGACTAAGTTCAAAGTATGGCTTCAGAGAGATTTCAGTCCATCATAGTGGGGAAGGCCGGGCAGAGTTTGGAGTGCAGTGGTTGGTGATGAAGGCTCTTCACATCATGGTGGACCAGAAAGCAGAAAGTACAGGATAGAATTATGTTGGGATAACCGCCAGAGGCCCTCCTCTAAAGACCGATCTCCACTAGTCAGGTCCTATGCTCCAGGACAGTGGTTATCAACCTGTGGGTCACGACCCTCTTGGGGGTCTAGGGACCCTTTCACCTGGGTTGTATATCAGACAGATATCCTGCAAAACAGACATTTACATTATAATTCATAACAGTAGCAAAACTACAGTTAAGATGTGGCAATGAAATAATTTTATGGGTGGGGTCACCCCCAACATGAGGAACTGTGTTCAAGGGTCTCAGTGTTAGGAAGGTTGAGAACCATTGTTTTAAAGGGGTCCACAGCTTCTCAAATGGTGCTGCAAGCTGAGAACTAAATGTCGAAAGCAAGAACGTTCAAACTATAAGAGTCTTCATTTGCTCTTAAAACGCCAACATTCGCAGGCAAGATCGAGGGCTAGCCAGTCATCGCCAACCGCCACAGCTGGTCGTTAATTCAATTTCTACTTTTGGACAGCAGGAGGCGTGGAGCGGGAGGGATGCACACAAGAGGAAAGAAAAATGCTAGAATTTCTTCACACTGGCCATAGTCGTCATCCAAGAGGTCTTCAGGCAAATTATGGCATTACCAAACTTAACTCTAGGCAAAACTTCAAAATAGTCCCAGACACGCTGGGGGCATTGGCTCACTTTTATCTGTGCAAAAGAAAGGTCCGTTTATTGGCTGCTAATGAAAGCCCAAATGTGCAAGTGTAGAAAGTGAGAGATGGGGGAAAAGTTAAAAAAGAGTGGGGACTGAGTCGGGGCTCTTGGGACTCACTGCAACTACACTGCCTTTAAGTCTCCCTCAAAGCCTTTCTTTCATGCCACCCTCTTCCTCTGCTGACCTTTGACCTTCCGTCTTGGATGCCCTGCCTTCTCTGGTCAGGACCTCTCGTCCCCATTCTGAGGGACTTCAAACTCAGTTCTAGTTCCTTCTTTCTATAGCTGAACAGGGATTGGTTTAACTCAAAATGTTTGACGGAGGGAATAGAGAGACTCCATAGAATTTCCACTGGGCTCGACAGGGAGTTGCCAACAGCAGAAAGTGAGCCTTCAAGTTCTCCAAGTAAAGATATTTTGCTGTGCTCCAAAAGAAACAGCAGTTCCCTGTTGGAGCTGAAGTGAAGGAAACCAAGCCAGAGCTCTGGGCTACAAAGGACTCAAGGTGAGGGTTACCCAGGTAATGAGCTTCCCCGCTGCCTTCCCAGGGCTCAGCCTGTGGCTGGTGGCCACATCACATGAGCCACGTTTTATGAAAGCTGCAAGGCCCATCCAACAGTCACAGATGCACTTTAGGTCATGCAACTGGTGCTTGTCACACGGAAGAAAATAAACCAGCATGGAATAAAAGAGTCAAGGAAATAACATGCTCTGCAGCTAAGAGCTTCCGGTTCGGGCGTGTGTGTTTGGCATTGTACTGCAAAATAGAGTTCTTGGGGCTAAAGAGATGACTCATGGTTAAGAACAATTGCTGCTCTTCCCGAGGACCCAGGTTCAATTCCCAGCACCTGTCGGTAGTTTGCAACTTCCAGTAACTCCAGCTCCAGGGGATCCAATACCTTATCTTCTTCTGGCCCTCTCACGGTACATACACACACACACACACACACACACACACACACACGCACACAAATAATAAAATAAATAAATCATATGTATATATTTATTAATGTTACTGTCAGTATAAGGACTGGGAGACATGACTCAGTAGACAAAATGTTCACTGCACAAATACAAGGACTTGAGTTTGATCTCCAGACCCCTTGCAAAAGATGTGGTCTGTAACCCCAGAACTGTGAACACAGAGTCACGGGGGCTCCCTGGGGTTCACTAGCCAACCAGTCTGGCTTTCTCATCAAGTTCGAGGGCCACAAGAAATGACGCTTGAGGTTATCTTCCAACTTCTACATGCACATGTATAGCCACACATGTACAGGAACACACACTTAACAAAACCTAAAAAACTTCTGGCTTGAAAATGAACTATGAAATAGGGCGGGAAGCCAGGTCAGTTGTTATGTTTAAAGTATTTTCTGCTTCTCCCAGATGACTGTGAGCTAATGTAGGAACTAACCCAGGCTGTGGTGTGGCTGGATATGAATGAATTAAGGATTGCAGTTTCCCTCCTGGAGATCTTCCACTTAGAACCTCGCTTAAGAAACAGAATTTAAAAACATAAAGATAGCACACTTTAAAAAAGACTTTTTTGAAAGCAGTTGTTGGTTCACAGCAACGTTGAGAATTTATGGAGATTTCCCATATGGCCCCTTATCCCACATATGCACAGCCTTCCCTATTGCTAACCTTTCTCATCAGAGAGAAAACTGACCTCTCACGGTCCATCCTTAACCCTGGGGCTTTTACTAGATGCTGCGTCTCCTGTGAGTTTGCCCAAATGTGTGAAGGCGCGGTACAGAGTCACTACGATTGTGTCAAAAGTACTCCCGCCATTAGGGTCAGTCGCTTGTCTCCTTGCTGCAACAAGACACTCAGCAAAAGTCACTAACAGGAGAAAGGTCTGGTTTGCCTCACAGTTTGAAGCCTCGGTGACAGGACCTCAGGGCAGCTGGGCACACTGTGTCCACCATCTGGGAGCCCGAGGGGTGAATGCGGGTGGTCAATCCGCTCTGTCCTTTTTACTTGGTCTGTGATCCCAACCCACAGAATGGGGCTGTCTGAAGCTAGGGTGTGTCTTCCCACCTCAGTGAGCCTAACTGGAAAATCCCTTGCAAACAAGCCCAGAAGCTGTCTCTTTGGCCACTCTAGATCCCGTCAAGCTGTCAGTCAACGTTCACCATCACATCATCTTACAGTCTTCCCTGCTCAGCCTGTCCACTGTCCCCTTCCCTAAACTCCTGTAAATCAATGATCCTTTAGCGTTCATATTTTCCCCTCCCTGGAATGCCACGGAATTGGAGTACCACAGTTTGCAAAAAATCTTTTCGAATCAGCTCCTTCCCCATATAAATGCGCAGCTGGATGCCAGCAGAATTTTTTGGGGCCTTGATGTCTCATTTCTTTGTAGTGCTGAACAACATTCTAGACTTGACAGACTAGGGTTTGTTCATTCTCCTAACAAAGGGCACCTCAATTCCATCGCATTTGGGCCCATCCTGGGTCAATTTGCTATGCATCTCTATTCGAGTTATCGGTGTGATGTGAGATTTCAACTCCCTTGGGTGGGTGACAAGTAATTGCTGCACTGTGTGATGGGGATGCTTTTGGTTTGGTGAGAAACCAATCAACTGCCTTCTAGAGCCCCTGTACCATTTAGTATCACCACCAGCCATGCGGAAGAACTCTTGAGTTCTGTATCTTTGCCAACGTTTTTTGTTGTCAGTATTCTGGATTTTAACCATTCTGATTGGTGTGTGTAGTTGCATCTCCCTGTCATTTTGTTTCCCTAATGACATAATGACATATGATGTAGAACTTGTATACGTATTCTCTCTCTCTCTATCTATCTATCTATCTATCTATCTATCTATCTATCTATCTATCTATCTATCTATCTATCTATCTCCTGTGTGGGGGGTGTGAATCAGAGAACAATTTGTGAGAGTTGGTTCTCTCCTTCCACCAGGTGAGTCCCAGGGATTGAACTCAGGTCATTCTCAGAAGAGGAGTTTGTTAAGCTCGTTGGCTCGCTTTTCAATTAGCGTCTCCCTTTTCTTATTTTGAGTTCCAGTGTGCTTTATACATTTTGGGCAATAGTCCTTCTCAATATGCCCTTTGCAAATCCCTTCTCCTCCCTGTGCATTGCCTTTCAGTTTCTCTTCACAGAGCCTTTCGCGGAGCAGAGCCTTCAGTTCCGAAGGCGTGAGGCTCACCAACAACCTTGCCATGGGTTGCCCTTTCGATGATGCAGATATTATCACTAAGCCCAAAATTATCTGAACTTTCTTCTATTTTAACTTCTAGTTTCTTAGTTCTGTGCTTCACATTTAGGGCTGTGGCCCACTCTCATTAATATTTATAGAGGACATAGAACGGATCTCAAACCAAACCACATTTTGTGTGGGAATGTCTGGCTGTTGAGCACCCACTCCTGAAAGTATCCCTCCCAGTCTATTATCTTTGCTCCTTTTCTTTCTTTCTTTCTTTCTTTCTTTCTTTCTTTCTTTCTTTCTTTCTTTCTTTCTTTCTTTCTTTCTTTCTTTTCACTGTTTCTCCTTTTCAAAGATCATTAGCTTTCATTCTGTAGTTCTATTTATGAAATATAAGCTCAGTCACACTGATCTGTTTGTTTGCCAATACCATACTAGATTGATTACTGTAAACTTTTTGTAAATCTTCAAATTGATACTGCCAAGCATATAGTTATTCCGTGTGTGTGTGTGTGTGTGTGTGCATCTAGTTATCCCGTGTATGTGTGTCTGTGTGTTGTCTGTGCATCTAGTTATCCCGTGTTCCTGTGTGTGTGTGTGTGTGTGTGTGTGCGTGCGCGCA
Organism: Ondatra zibethicus; assembly: GCA_004026605.1. Classification (NCBI taxonomy): domain Eukaryota; kingdom Metazoa; phylum Chordata; class Mammalia; order Rodentia; family Cricetidae; genus Ondatra; species Ondatra zibethicus. The sequence continues at coordinate 5,237 of PVIU01003846.1, read as the reverse complement.
TCTAGTTATCCCGTGTGTGTGTGTCTGTGCATCTAGTTATCCCATGTTCCCATGTGTGTGTGTGAGAAAGAGAGAGAGAGGGAGAGAGAGAGAGAGAGAGAGAGAGAGAGAGAGAGAGAGAGCATGCTTGTGCCATCAGAGCCTAGAGGAAGATGCCAGGTGTTTTCTACAATCGCTGTCTCTCCATCTTACTTTTTGAACCCAGAACTTGCTGTTTTAGTTAAGCTGACTGTTCAGCAAGCTCCTAGGATACACGTGCCCTAACCCTTACCATATTACCGACTTTTTACACAGTTGCTGGGGATTTGAACTAAGATCCTCTTGCTTTCATAACAAGTATTCTCACCCATTCATGTATGTTTCAGCCCCCCATTACCCAATTTTATTTTCATCTTTAAATACTATATCAGCTATCCCGAATTTGTTGCCTTACAACGCAAACATTAGAAGTGGTTTATCTGAATTGACTCTACTGATCAAATTGGAAAGAGTTGACTTATTTTTCAGGACTGACATGTTAATAATATCAAGTCTCCCACAAGCATGGGGTGCTCTCTTTGCTCAGCTCACTTGATTTCTTTCATCAGCAGCTTCCTTTCATTCTGCAGCTTCCTTCTTGAAGGTAGTGCATAGGTTCTGTTAGATTTCCATCTAAGTGGTTTATTGTCTAGGGAGCTGGTGGAAATTATCCTCTGGTTTTTATTTTGAATTCGACTCATCTACTATTGGCAAGAAGGTAGGGAAGTGCTGGAACCTCATGTGATACCTCTGTATCCTGTAACTTTACTAGGGTCTTACATGAGACTTTCTTTTTGCACTTCTCACATAGATAATTGTCATCTGTGAAAATGAACAGTTTTATTTCTTTACTCCAAATTGTGGTGCCATTTGTTTCCTCTTCTTCTTTCTTTGCAATTCCAACCCCTCTAATAGGATGCTGAGGAGTGCAAGGGAGCATTCTACCTTCCTGTTGGCTTTGGTGGGGAATTGTGTTTCTTCATCGTTGTATATGATATTCTCTTTGTTCATGTTCTTTGTCAGGGTTAAGATCTGTTCAACTCCCAACAATGAGGACTCTGAGAGAGTCATACATGGATCTAATCTACATGGGAAGTAGAAAAAGACAAGATCTCCTGAGTAAATTGGAAGCATGGGGACCTTGGAAGAGGGTTGAAGGGGAGGGGAGAGGCAGGGAGGGGAACAGAGAAAAATGTAGAGTTCAATAAAAAAAAAGAAAGAAAATACAGGGAGATAGAAGGGTGGAGTCTTGGAGATGCTAGCCAGCCCCTGGATTAACAAGATGTACTAGACCACAGGTAAAGTCATGAGTCATGTGGAAATTTGTAGATTAATAGAAATGGGTTTATTTACAAGTAGGAGCTAGTTAGCAATAAAGCCTGAGCAAGAGGCCTAACAGTTTGTAATTAAAAAAAAATAATTCATTTTATACCTCTCAGAATGGCTAGGGTCAAAAACATAAGTGACTGTTCGTGCTGGCAAGGATGCGAAACAAAAGGAACACTCCCCCACTGCTGCTGGGATTTCAAACTTGTATAGCAACTTTGGAAATCAACAAGACAGCTCCCTAGATACTTGGGAATCTATCTACCACTGTAGTAGTTTGAATGTAGTTGGCCCCCATAATCTCATAGGGAGTGGCAGTAGTAGGAGGTGTGGCTGTTTTGGAGTGGGGATGGCCTTGTTAGAGGAAGTGTGTCACTGGGGGTTTGGGATATGAGCTCTCTTATTTCCAGCATAATTTCCAGTGTGTCAGTTGACTTCCTGTTGCCTCTGAGTCAAAATCTAAAGACTCTCAGTTCCAGCATCACATCTGGTCACCTGCTTCCATGCTCCCAGCCATGATGACAATTGACTCTACCTTTGAAACTGTAAGTGAGCCACCTCAATTAAATGTTTTCTTTATAAGAAAAAAAAACCAAAATCTGTTCTACTCCTACTTAAAATCACCCACTTCTAAAGCTGTGTGAACTGGTCTGTAGCTTCCCTGTTTGCAGGGTGTTTATACCCTTATCAAATGGGTGACTAGCTCATCAGCCACTGTGCTATTTGGCTGTGGTGAGCAAGGGGCAATGAACTAGAACTCACCTTGAGGATCTCCCTCCAACCATCAGGGCAGAGTCATAAGGTTTGCATCTCTTGGTTTCCCCCAGTATTCATTGCTATAGTCCTATGGCAAGACAAAAATGTTCTTTAAGGTGCTTGAGGCCCTCCCTTTGGCCATTAGACTCTTCAAACAATGGATCCCAAGCAGTTAGAGTCTCCCCAGGAATCTCATGTTGCATCAAAAAAGAAGAAAAGGAAAAAAGGAATGAAGCCCTGGTGCCAGCCAGAGGAGAGAGTCACCCTAGGATAGGAGGGGACAAGGACTCAGTGGGGGCAGGGCCACAGTGTGAACAGGATTGTTTGTGTATATGTACTTCTTGACTTTTACAACTTGAACCCCATATTAGTACCTTAAAAATGCCCTGGTACGGGGTTGGGGGAGTCACTGCACACTTTTATCTGTGTCTCTTTCCAGTGTGGCCACACTGAATAAATTCCCCTTTTCTTCTTTTCACTATTAGTCATCTATTGGCCTACTGAGGATGAACAACCAAGCCTAGCTCACTACAGCTACCAGAGCCTGAACTTTGATATCCAGTAACATTGTCAATATATCCAAAATCTGGAAATACATGCACTCCACTGTCTCCAAGCCTTCATCTTCCATCGCCGTTTAGTTGTTTTCAATTTGGTTGCAGGAAAAGCAAAGCCATCGTCTACTCCCTTACCTTTATCCATGTAGAAACATCCTTCCGTAATTCACAGTTAGCAGTTTGGAAGCCTATTTAATTCTTCTCCCTTCCTCAATTCCTCTAACACATATCTATGTATACCAGGAGAAAACTGACATTGTAGTTTCTTCTGCTTTAGGGTCCCCCCCCTCCACCAATTCCACTCCATACCAGCACCAGAAAACTCTTCCCTACAGCTTCATGAGGAGATTTCTCTTGATAGACTCAGTGATTCCCATTCCTTGGTACGTGTTCTGCTGCCCTGAATTCCTTACATTGAAACAATATGCTGTTTTGTGAGTGTTAAACCAGCCTTGTGGAATAATACAGATAGATAGAGGAATTCTTGTTCTTCTTACCATGTTAGAGTTCTCACCTTGACTCCCACTTCATCCACTTTGTGGCCATGAAGGTCCCTCTCATCATTCAAAGCCCAATTTCTAATATCCTGTCTCGATGATGATGATGATGGTGCTGGTAGTGCTGCTGCTGCTGCTGGTGGTGGTGGTGGTGGTGGTGGTGGTGATAATGATGGTGGTGGTAGTGGTGGTAATGATGATGATGGTGATGATGATGGTGGTGGTGATGGTGGTGGTGGTGATGATGAGAATGATGGTGGTGGTGGTGGTAGTAGTGATGATGATGATGGTGGTGATGGTGGTGGTGGTGATGGGGGTGATGATGATGATGGTGATAATGATGATGATGGTGGTGGTGGTAGTGGTGGTGAGGCTGATGATGGTGATGGTGGTGGTGATGATGATGATGGTGATATGATGATGATGATGACCATTCTCAAAACCTCAAGGTCTACTATTATCTAGCTCCTTTGATTCCTTCCACCCTCATGCACAAGTTGGTCCTTAATTGTACAGATATGTTACATCTCCCTTACATGGCCTGTACATTAGTCTTGCTTGGAAGTAAAGACCATAATGTGTAATTTTTTGTATGCTTTCTTTTGCTCTGTCCTTCTATAACCTTCTCATCCCTCCTGCCATCTACAGTACCAGTCACTTTCTGCTGCTGTAACAAAAGTGCCTTATGATCGGAAGAGCTGACTTTAGCTTATGGTTTCAGGAAGAAAGGTCATAATGGTTGTGGGAGGCATGGCCCCAGGTGAGAGGTCATACCTCAGAGGCAAACGCGAAACAGAGAATAAAATGAAAGTGAATGTTGTAAATTCTCAAAGTCACCCCCAGTAAAATACTTCCGTAGTAATGAGGGGTGTGGGCTGCGTTCCCGGCACAGGGCCCCTTGTGCCATCCGGCTCCCCGTGTGTACCCGAAATAATTACATGGAAACTGTACTCATTTAAATACTGCCTGGCCCATTATCTCCAGCCCCTTATTGGCTAACTCTCACATATTATCTTAGCCCATCTCCATTAATGTGTATCGCCACTTGAGTTGTGGCTTACCAGCATGAGTCTAACCAGTGTCCATCTTGTGCTGGAGAAGCATGGCGTCTGCGTCTGCCATACTGCCTTCTCTCTCACAGCATTCTGTTCTGTCTACTCCGCCCACCTAAGGGCTGCCCTATCAAACGGCCAAGGCAGTTTTCTTTATTTAACCAATGAGGGCAATACACAAATAGAAGACCTTCCTACACCATACTTCTTCTAAGTAAGCTGCCCTTTCTAAGCCTACCCAGACAGTACCACCCACTGGAAAACAAGACTGCAAATAACTGAGTTTAAGAGAACCATTTCAGCCAGGTGGTGATGTCGCACACCTTTGATCCCAGCACTTGGGAGGCAGAGGCAGGCGGATCTCTGTGAGTTCAAGGCCAGCCTAATCTGCAGAGTGAGTTTCAGGACAGGCTCAAAAAGTTACAGAGAAACCCAGTCTCAAAAAACCAAACAGAGAGAGAAAAAGAGAGAGGGAGAGAGAGAGAGAGAGAGAGAGAGAGAGAGAGAGAGAGAGAGATTCAAGCCACCACATATAGCTAGGTCTTGAAATCATTGAGTGTGTGAAACTCTTACACAAAGAACTGACATGAAAATTCACCATTTCATGAGCAAAGTGAGGGGGTCTGGTGCATCTGCTTTGCTCTTCCATAAAATAATAAGAAAGAAAGAGATCCAACAGAGATGTAGTGGGATCAGTGTTGTGACTGAAAAAGAGGACAGTGGAAGAGGGGCAGAATTTCTCTCCAGAGGAGCACAGCTCAGGGGTGACTCTTGTGAAAGGGCAGGAGGGGGTAAGTGAGAGGGACAATATTAACGAAAGTGGTGGGTTCTCAACCTGTGGGTCCCAACCCCTTCAGACGTCTCATGTCAGATATCCTGCACATCAGATATTTACATTATGATTCATAAAGCAGCAAAATGACAGTTATGGAGTAGAAGTGAAAATAATTTTATGGTGGGGGGAAGTCACCACAACGTGAGGAGCTGTGTGAAAGGGTTGCAGCATTAGGAAGGTTGAGAACCACTGGACT
>PVIU01003845.1:70132-137534 GCA_004026605.1 Ondatra zibethicus | reverse complement strand
GAGCATTTGGCTGGGGTTATAGACGTGTGCCACCACCCTCTGCAGGAGCTTTTGACTGGTGTTTTCTCAAGGGCATACTCAGGTAGCCCTAGCCCTGCATCTGGAAATCAGGTCTGCCCAGTTTTCTAATTTTCCTATGTTTTTAGGGCCCCTGACGGTTCCTGTATCTTGACCAATAGTGCCGATAATGTCCTACGGATTTACAACCTGCCCCCGGAACTGTACAGCGAAGGAGAGCCGGTGGAATACGCAGAAATGGTAAGGGGGAGGGCCTGCCTCTGTCCCTTTGCCAGCCCTACACACTAGAGCCCTTCCTGCAAATGAAGACAGTGTGTCCACAGGTGACCTGTTCACAGACAGGACGTTCCTTCGCCACAGATATCCCCATGTGTTATTTTCTGGCTTGAAATTTGAAGTCATTTAGAGAGAAGTCAGCCTGTTTAGTCAGGTGTCTGTGTTTTCTCTGGTCAAGTAATGATTTCTGTGACAGTGTGTCTGGGTGGTTATCAAATGGTTAACCACCTGCTCGGGAGGTGGCTCAGTTGGTAGATGCTTGCATCACACACGAAGCCCATGTTCAAGCCCCTGCACTTCATAAACTGGGTGTGTTGGCTTACTCTTGTAATCTCAGCCCTCTGGAGATGGAGGCAGGAGGATGAATTCGAGGTCATCCTCAACTGCATGGCAAGGCCTAGGCCACTGTGTTTGGGCTGGGCTCTTACAGAAGTAAATGACAGATGAAGACTTTGAGACAAGATCTTGATGTTAATGTAGAGAAGGCTGGCCTCAAAGTAGCCATATAGCCGAGGATGGCCTTGAATCCCTGATCTGCTGGCTTTACCTGTAAGTGCTGAGGTTGCAGGGATGTAGTGCTGCGTTTGCATGAGGCTGAGGTTGCAGGGATGTGGCACCGCATTTACACGAGGCTAGGTTGCAAGTATGTAGCACCGCATTTGCACGAGGCTAGGTTGCAAGTATGTAGCACCGCATTTGCGTGAGGCTGAGGTTGAAGGGATGTAGCACCGCATTTGCATGAGGCTGGGTTGCAGGGATGTAGCACCGCATTTGCATGAAGCTAGGTTGCAGGTATGTAGCGCTGCATTTGCACGAGGCCTCAACTCTTTAAGAAGCAGAAGAAAAAAAATAACTGCTTTGAAGGTAAAAAACAGAGAAAGATGAGGGTGATTATGACATAGTGCTTCAGGCTAGGGGTATAACTCTGTGCCTTCGTATTTACCTAGTATCCAAGCAACCCTTGGTTCCGTTCCCAACACTGCAGAAGACAGCAAGTACCCTACAGAAGTTGGGTGTCAGGGAACATTTCTTTAATTCCAACACTAAGGAGGCAGAGTCTTATGAGTCTCTTGTGAGTGTGAGGCCAGCTTGGTCTACAAGTGAGTTCCAGGCTAGCCAGGGGGCTACATAGTAAGACCCTGTCTCAAGTCATAAAACAAAAACAGCCTTGCAGAAGCTGGCACTTTAGAAGTACAGGTCAGGGAGGGGCAGTAGAAAAGGAGACTCTCCGCTGAGGCCTGAAGAGGAGGGCTACATAATGTGGAAAAACTTCCAGGAAGAGGCGACAGTAAAACAAAGACCCTAAGCTGGGAAAGCTTCATGTGTTCACAGAACAAAAAGAATGCAGGTGTCGGGGAAGGGGGGTTAGGGGTGGAGAGGTGACTGGCAGCCATGTGGATCTCTGTAAGTTCGAGGCCAGCCTGTTCTACAGAATGAGTTCCAGGACAGCCAGGGCTGTTGCACAGAAACCTTGTCTTGAAAACCAGAAAAAAAGGGCTGGAGAGATGGCTCAGGGGTTAAGAGCATTGCCTGCTTTTCCAAAGGTCCTGAGTTCAATTCCCATCAACCACATGGTGGCTCACAACCACCTGTAATGAGGTCTGGTGCCCTCTTCTGGCCTGCAGGCATACACACAGAATATTGTATACATAATAAATAAATAAATAAACTGCTTTCTTTAGAAAAAAAAAAGGAGAAAGAAAGAAGAACCTTTATGTGTATGTATGATCTGTGTGTGCATTTTGGGACATGCAGAGGTCAGGAAACAACTCTGGGCATTGGTCTTTGCTTTCCATGTCCTTTGCAGACTTCTGGGGATTGTCTTGTTTCTACTTTGTATCTTGTCATAGTTCTGAGATTATAGGCAGGAGCTACTGTATCTGTCTAAGTGGGTTGTGGGAGATTGAACTAAGGTCTTTACCCCTGAGCAGCAGGCATTTCTCCACCCTATAAATATGTTTCTGATGAAACTGAATGTGTAATTGTAAAAATAGAGTAGGTGAACTTGATGGTTAGAGATGGTAGTACCACTTTGGTGATGACACAGCCCACTCGTGGCTGTGGGAGCTGAGGGGAGTGGCTCCAGCTGCTGAGGAAGCAGATCCCCGGCACAGGACAGGCCCACGTGTGGGATGAAGCCATTGCTTCTTTTCAGCAATCGTGTGCTTGTCCAGTGCTTTTGTTCTTTCGGTTTCTGTTTGTCTGGTACGTGTTAGGTAGGCACTTGACCACAGAGATGCAGCCCCGGTCCTTGTCTTCATGTTTTCTGTTGTGTGGTTGTTTATGTTCAGTTTCAGAGACATTTGGGTTGCGCACATTGATGTTAGCCACACGGCGAGAGAGGGGTTGCAGAGAGAATGAAAAGGCTCAGGGACCTCTCTAATGCAGGGTCTGGCCAAGCTCTGAAAGACCAAGCGGCAGAGAAGGGAGAGTCACGTCCTCTCAGCCTTGTGGTGGCTCACAGGGACTTAGTCTTCATTTTGTGGTTAGTGTCTCATTGCATCTCTCAGACTGGACTCAAAGCTGGGCGTGGTGGCAGAGACAGGTGGATCTCTGTGTGTTCAAGGCCATCCTGGTCTACAAAGCAAGTTCCAGTACAACCAAGGTTATACAAGGAAACTCTGTCTTGGAAACAAAACAAACAAACAAACAAAAAATCTGGATTCAAGGGGTCTTTCTGCTTTGGACTCCTCAGTGACAGCTGTGGTGGGCATGTGCCACTCTACCTGCCTGGGGCAGTGCGCTTTCGTTGAACATACTGTGAACGGCGTATTGTATGTCCTGAGGAGTAGTCGGCACAAAACAGGCAAAAGTTCCTGTCCTTAGGAAGCTTATGTTTTGTGGGAAGAAGTAAGTATGAGCCAGGCAGTGGTGGCATGTTACAAGAGGTGCGCGGGCTGCGTTCCCAGCGCCTGGTTAGCTTATACACGAAATAATTACACAGAAACTGTGTTCATTTAAATACTGCCTGGCCCATTATCTCCAGCCCCTTATTGGCTAACTCTCACATATTATTTTAGCCCATCTCCATTAATGTGTATTGCCACTTGAGTTGTGGCTTACCGGCATGAATCTAACCAGTGTCCATCTTTGGCTGGAGAAGCATGGCGTCTCCCACACTGCCTTCTCTCTCACAGCATTCCGTTCTGTCTACTCCGCCCACCTAAGGGCTGCCCTATCAAAAGGCCAAGACAGTTTTCTTTATTTAACCAATGAAAGTAACACAAATACAGAAGACCCTCCTACACCAGTGGCGCACACCTTTAATCCCAGTACTCGGGAGGCAGAGGCAAGCCTGGTCTACAAGAGCTAGTTCCAGGACAGAAAGAAATAGGTATGAAAGAGGCAGCAAAGTAAACTATTACCTGATAGATGCCACAGAAAAGGTAGAGCAGGGTAGAGTCTCTGGACCCTAAGCTACAGTGTTAAACCGGGTGATTAGGTCAGGCATAGTGATGCACACCTTTATTGATTTATTTTTGTAATGTACGTGGTGTTTTGCCTGCATGTGCGTCTGTGCCATTTGCATGTCTGGTGCTCACAGGTGCCAGAAGATGACACCAGATCCCTTGGGACCGGAGTTACGGATGGTTGTAAGTCACCACATGAGAGGTGGGAATTGAACCCCAGTTCTGGAAGAGAACACGTGAATGCTCTTGCCTGCTGAGCCTCTTCTCCAGCCCCGCACACTCCTTGGATACCAGCACGGAAGGCAGAGGCAGGCGGATCTGAGTTCAAGCCAGCCAGGGCTACCATGGTGAGGTTCTGTTTAAGGCAGCAATGAAAAGATTACTTGAGGAAGACTTCACTATTAAGGTGACAGGCACCTAAGCAGAGGCCTGAAGGAATACAGGGTGAGTGACAGTGGTGTCTGGAAAAGGACAATGAATTCATAGTTCCTGTGGAAATGAAAGTTCAAGAATGAGCGTAGGGAGGGTTGGAGAGATGATGGCTCAGTAGTTAAGAGCACTGGCTGTTCTTCCAGAGGACCCGTAACTCACATGACAGCTCACACTAGTCTACACACTCTAGTTTAAGGGGATCTGATGCCCTTTTCTGGCCTTCCTTTGCGGGTACCAGGCACACGTGTGGTGCAGAGACATACAGGCAGCCAAAAAACTCATGTACTTTTCCTCCCCCCCCCCCGAGACAGGGTTTCTCTTTGTAATCCTGGCTGTCCTGGAAATCTCTGTAGACCAGGATGGCCTTGAACACATAAAGCTCTGCTTGCCTCTGCCTCCTGAGTGGTGGGATTAAACATCTTTAAAAAGATTATAGGCCAGTGAGAGGACCCAGGAGGTCAGAGTGCTTGCTGTGCCATCCTAATACCTGAGTTCAATTCATGCAGCCCATGGTGCAGAGAGAGCTGACCCCTAAAAGTTGTCCTCTGACCTCCACACATGCACTGTGGTGTGTGTGTACCCATGCTCGCACATATATCATACCCATACAGCAGCGATGATAAAGATAACAGAAGGATCTGTGGGAAGCCAATGGAGAAGCAGGCGGGTAGGTTGCAGAGAATAAAGAGAAAAGGAAGCCAGTCATGGTGTCAGGTGCCTTAAACCTAGCGCTTGGGAGGCAGAAGCAGCTGAGCTTAAAGCCAGCCTGGTCTATATAGCAGCTCATCCAGGGCTGCACAGTGAGGCTCTTTGCCTCCCAAAAAGTAGGGGAGAATGGAGATGTAGGTTGATGTCAAGAATTGGAGGGTGTGAAAAAGACAGGGGTTTGTCCACTCGGTAGACTGTTTGCCTGGCACACAAAGCCGTGGGTTTGATCCCCAGCATTTCACAAAACGGATGTGGTGGTCCATGTCTGTAATTCCAGCTTAGGGAGATGGAGGCAGGAGGATCAGAAGTTCAGGTTCACCCTTGTCTAAATAGTGAATTAAGGCCTACCTCCAGCTTAAAAGTGAAAAAAAAAAAAAAAACCCAAAACCAAAACAAACAAAAAAGCAACCCGTAGGAAGGCTTAGTCTTAGGGTGAAGTGTGACAGAGAGGGATATGTAGGCTAATACCAAGATCTCCAGGGGCTGCTGGGGCTCAGAGAAGTCAAAGGCAAGGTGACATCAATGTGCACACATGCTGGTGCAGAAGTATATACTGAGGAGGGAGTGAGCCAGAAAGCCTTGCAGCTCAAGAGGGCATGGGATAGCCAGGGCCCGGCAAGTTCTGGAGGGTGATTGGGGTTCCAAGAAGAAGAAAAGAAGGGTGGTTTTAGATCCTAGAGTATGAATATTGGGAATCCTTAGCTAAGTAAGGATTTGGGGGAACTGACAGAAGTGATTTAAGACAGATTCAGGTATATGGAATAGCATGTGTGTCAACGTAATGCTAGGTAAGCCAGAAGATGGGGCTTCTCTAGTGCCTGGGGATAACGGATATTTTTGTGCTTGTCTTTTTTTTTTTTTTAATATTTATTTATTTATTATGTATGCAATATTCTGTCTGTGTATATGTCTGCAGGCCAGAAGAGGGCACCAGATCTCATTACAGATGGTTGTGAGCCACCATGTGGTTGCCAGGAATTGAACTCAGGACCTTTGGAAGGACAGGCAATGCTCTTAACCACTGAGCCATCTCTCCAGCCCTTGTGCTTGTCTTTTGTTTCTGTGTTTGTTTGTTTTTTGAGACAGGATTTCTTTGTATATGCCTCACTGTTCTGGAACTCGCTCTAGACTAGGCTGGCCTTGAACACCTGCCTTTGCCTCCACTCCAGAATGCTGGGATTAAAGGCGTATGTTACCATGCGTGGCCTTTTTTGTTTCTTTTTGTTTGTTTGTTTTTGTCTATTTCTGTATGTGTGAGTGCAGGTACCCACAGAGGCCAGGAGAGGGTGTTGGATCCCTGGGAGCTGGACTTATAGGGAGCTGCTGGCATGGGTATGGGAACAGAGCTTAGGCCTTCTGCAAGAGAGCAGTGTATGCTCTTAACTGTTCAACCATCTACCAGCCCTGAGAGTTTGTCTGGCTGTTTGTTTGTTTTGAGTCAGTCTCCATGTATCCCGGCTGGCCTGGGACTTACTGTGTACAAGTCAGGCAGAGGCGTGGATCATGTGCTGATCCTCTTTGGCCTCACATGTGCTGAGATTGCAATGCATGTGACATCTTGACTGAGGAATGTTCCTGTGAGTCTTCATGGCTTCCAGAAAGAAGGGTGGCCTGGTGCTAAATGGCTACCTAGATCAGAGGCTACAGATACGTGAGTTCTGGGAAAAGGTAAAAAGCCCTGGTTCCTTCCTAGGCAGACAATGGGGGAGTCTCAAGGCCAGGGGCTTTGGTATAGTAGAGAGGCTGCCTCTGGCAGGGATGGTTAGACGCTGGGATATAGGGGCTCAGTTATGGAGAAACAAGGACGCTGAGGTGTGGTTAGTTTTCTCCTTGTTGTGACAGTATCTTACAGAGCAACTGAAGGAAGAGTTGCTTTTGGTCACAGTTTGAGGGTACAGTCCATCACTGCAGGGAAGTCATGGCATCGGTCCCCCATCATCAGTCAGGAAGCACGGAGGTGTGGGAAGCTGGTACTCCATCCATTTTTATCCTTTTTATCCAGCCCAGGAGGACCCAAGTCCATAGAGCGGAACCTCTCACATTTAGGGTGGGTCCTGCTATATCAGGTAATTCCCTCACAGACCTGACAGGTTTATCTCATAGGTGATTCTAGGTCCTGGCACATTGATAATCAGCATTAACTATCACAGTGTTAACTATGGCCCTCCACATGCCAGCCTGGTAACACATCACCAGAATTGTTGGGTCACCAGAATTCACATAAAGATGGAAGGAGCAAACCAACTTCATAAATTTGTCCTCTGACCAACGTGTGTGCACTGTGACATATTGTGTGCACGCTCACACACAATAATCAACATTGAAAACTATTGGCCATCACAACCCGCTGGGAGTGTAACTGCATGGCAAGAGTGCTTGCCTAGCGTGCTTGAGGCCTATGTACACACATACAGAGACATGGGAAGGAGAGAGAGAGAATAGGAGAGAATAAGATCTTGCAGTGGTGGCTCATGCCTAAAATCTCAGTACTTGGGAGGCTGGGGCAGAAGGATCGGTGTGAGTTCAAGGCCAGCCTGGGCTGTGTAGTGAGTTTTAAGCCATTCTGAGCTATAGAATGAGACCTTGCCTCAAAACAGAGAGAACCACCATTGCCTGCCACTTCATAGAACTCATTCCTTGAACTTTATTGCCATTGTTTCTGAAAGCTGTGTCCAAGTACGGGAGCCGATTATGTGCTTGTAACTCTGTAGTACATGGTTTGTTTCCTGCTTTTTCCTTCTCAACAATAATGTGCTAAATGTTTCTCACAGTGGTCCAGGCTTCCTAGTTCCTGTGTCTAATGCGTTTGTTGAGTGCTTTTGGTAGGTTTTGTTTAAAAAACCAAAACAAAAACCTGTTCTTCCCTTTTGGACATTTAGCTTTCTAGGATTTTAGTAGCATACATTATTCTTCAGATTGCCAGCTGGTGTGGTGGCCAGGGCCCGTGTAGTCTACATTCAGGAGGATGAGGCAGGAGGATTGAGAGGTCAGAGCAGCCTGGCCTATGCAGTGCTGTTTCCAGCGGCTGTCTCCTCCTGCTTTAAGTCTAAGTGGTCTTTTCCTTCCTTCCTCTCTCCCTTTTGTTTCAGGAAGCCCCTTTGTTTTCCTCTCCTCTTCCCCTTCTCTGCTTGTTTGTTTTCTGTGGGTTTTATTTTTGTTTTTGAGACAAGGTCTCACTTTGTAACCCTGACTAGCATGGAACTCAGAGATGTGATTAAAGACAGACCTGTTTCACCCAGCAGAGAAGCAGGGTCAGGTTCTTCCATGAGATTTTTGTTTGTTTTTGTTTGTTTTTCAAAATAGGGTTTACTCTGTAGCTTTGGAACCTGTCCTGGAACTAGCTCTTATAGACCAGGCTGGCCTCGAACTTAGGTGATCTTGTAGATCTGCCTGCCTCTGCCTCCTGAGTGCTGGGATTAAAGGTGTGCGCCACCACCGCCCGGCCTCTTCCATGAGATTTTAAAAAACACCTCAGCTCAACAGTCTTCACATGTCTTTGTGTAGGTATTTCTCTGTATATTAATGGTTTATGACACAGAAATTGTTTTCAAAATTTCTTACATCATTATTTTCTTGCTTTTAGCAATATGTGGGTGAAATTGGTCTATTGCAACCTCATTTTTTAAAAGTATTCTCTTTGGCTTTTTCCCCCTACCCCAATTTTGGGGTTCAAGTCCTTGCTTGGTTTTTATACATGTTTGTTAGTCAGAGCTATGTCGCCGGCACCTCTGACTCCTTTTTTTTAGACTGAGTCTTAGTGTCCCAAACTGACCTTGATTGAAGTTGTGATCTTCCTGCCTCAGCCTCCCGTGTGTCATTAGTTCTGAGTCGTCTCACTTTTTATGTCTGAGAACTCACTGCTTAAAAACGGATGAAATCCACGTAACTGGGGCAGTATGCTTGCCTCATGTACGAACACAGTTTGGGAGACAGTTGGTCCTCTGTCGATGCTTCTGGCGTCTGTATAACTGCAGGTCCAAAATATTTGATAAAAACAGGGAGTCTGCAGGATGGGGGAAGGCCATGGCTGGGTGTAAAAGTAAATAGATAAATAAATAATAAACAGAACCCAAGGGGTCTGTCCTGAACATGTTTGGAACTTTTCTTCCCTTGTTACACTTCCTACGCCACCTTACAGGACAGCAACTCTCAAGGTGTCGTTTACATTTTATTAGTAACGAAAGTGACCTAGAGATTGATGCATCTGAGGGTGTACGTAAGTTCTGCAGATCCTGCAGCATACACACGGTCTGTAAGACTGACCACTACAGCTTTGGTGTTGTGGGGGAGGGTCCTGGCATCAAAGCCTCTTGGGTACTGAGAGATGACTGAATTCCTGTATACCTGTGGGAAATAGCTCCTCCTTCCTACGTAGTGTCCCCTCTTACTGTCTCCATCTTTTCACAGAGCTTCCTAGAACTCCCTACTTGTTCTCACTGCCACTCTGGCTCTCTCCAGAGACCTTGTATCTTTCACACCCTTTTCAGATTGGGGTGGAGGTGTCCTTGTCCCCTAGAGCCAGAGCTAGGCAATTGTTCTTTTTTTTTTAAAATATTTATTTATTTATTATGTATACAGTATTCTACCCACATATATCCCTATAGGTCAGAAGAGGCACCATATCTCATTACAGATGGTTGTGAGCCACCATGTGGTTGCTGGGAATTGAACTCAGGACCTCTGGAAGAACAGCCAGTGAGTGCTCTTAACCTCTGAGCCATCTCTCCAGCCCGGCAATTGTTCTTTTATCCTTGCAAAGTCTGTTCTGATTCTACTTCAGAGGATGTTGGCTTCATAGCCTTTCTGTGTCTCATAACTCTTCCACCATCTTTGTGGCCTCAGCTATCCAAGCCAGAAACCGGGGTCTCATCCTGTAATCTCCTTCTTAACGCTCCACATCATTAAATTACCAGGTCTTATTAAGCCTGTCTAATCTTTCTAATCGCCCTCTTCACTCCTTTACTTCACGATCTAATTATTTTGGGTGTTATGTTACTGCAACAGTGTTGCTGTCTCCATTTGCTCATGAAAACATTACCTACTGGGGCTGCAGAGGTCGCGGGGTGGTTAAGAGGGATCCTGCCAAGGATCTGGGTTCAGTTCTCAGCGCCCACATAATGGCTCCTAACCACCTGTAACTCCAGTTCCAGGGGATCAGACACCCTCTTCTGACCTCTGAGGGCTCTAGGCACAGGTGTGGTATGCATACACACATGCAGGCAGAGCACTCATACATGTAAAATGAAAGTAAACAAATGAGCAAATCCTTTGCCTGTGATCTTGCCCTAGATGTTGAGAGGACAGTGATGAGCAGGGCCGACAGGACTCTCACGCTGTTCGGAATGAAGCGGGGGGGGGGGGTGCACAGGAATGGGCAGCGTTTCAGAGGAAGAAGCACCTAGGACCTGGAGGGATTAGATTCTACCAGGGGGAGTCACAGGGGAGGGGAAGAGATAATACTAAAAACAAAGACTAGTTCTGGAAAGCCTGTGGCTCAGAACATATGGAGTTGCTCTCTCATGAGAATCAAAGCTGTGGATGTTGTGATTTGTTAAGGAAGTGGGCTGAGGTGATGGAGTCTGTGAAACATCGTAGCCAGAGAATGATACTATGTAGATCCCCATCTTACTAAGGTCTAGGGTCCAGCTTGGAGATGGATGGGTGGTCCGAGAACACCCAGGCTGTTGCAGAGCTGCTACCAAGGAGGCAGTGGCTTGTAATGGGCTATCAGGAGAGGACAGAGGGGGAGAAGACAGATTCCAGGGAGCCCTGGAGGGGAATTGGCAAGCCCTTGTGTTGGGACAGACCTGGAATAGAAAGGATGACGGTCAAGGATGGGTTTTGTTCTAGTTTGTTTTTCTGCTGTAATCGAGACCAAAGAGCGACACTGCCTCCTTCCTGGCTGTTCCCAAGCTTATGGTCAACTATCTTATATGTTTTAGGCTCACCACCTGCAGCGGGCTGTACCTTCTACATCAACCAACAGCAAGAAAATGCCCACAGACACACTGTAATTCCTCAGTTAAGGTTCCCTTTTCCTTAGTGACTCTTGAGTTCCGTCAGGTTGACAGCTGAAGCAGCTATAATAGGTGTACAGACTAGACTTTCAAACTGGTGTGGGGCCCCGGAGCAGCAGCTGCTGGGTCCCTTATGGATGAATAGAGTCTGAGGTGCCTTTGGGATCTGAGTGGAGCTGGCCCCCAGGTAGTCAGCTGTAGGATTCAGGCTGATGGGGTAGAGATGAAGTCATGGTTGGTGATGTCAGCAAGTAGCTTACAAAGGATCGGTGTCTATACTGTTTAAACATTGTATAAACTGTGAAGAAGAGAACAATTTAGCAGAAAAAAAAGGCAAAAATTATGGAGCGATGGGCCTAAATACAGAGAAGATGAAGCCACTTGTGGTGGCATGTGTCTGTGACTCCAGAGCTTGGGAAACAAAGATAGAGACAGTAGTTCAAGGCCAACCTTGACAGCCACATAGTGAGTTTGAGGCCAGCCTGGACTAAGTGAAACCCTATAGAGACAAAAAATAACAGGGCAAGTGGTCTTACTTTCACCCTACAGCTTTATTTTATGGTATGGATGGAAATACCAAGTTATGCTATAACAAAACACCATTTCACAGCCAGCAAGCAGAACAGTTTAGCCAGCGCTTTGGAGGCTGAGGCCAAAGGCTGACCGGCCTCCAGCTGTGTGAGTTGCCTGTTTTTTTCCAGAGCGCTCAGCTCTTTACTCTCAGCAGCAACATCTAAAAGTGCCTGGCGTTCTTTATCTTCCTGGCATTGCCTGTATTGCGTTTTGTTTTTGTAGTGGTGAGGATCACAGCCAGGACTTTGAGCTACACTCCAGCACAAACTTAAAACTGTCAATTTAGGCCGGGCAGTGGTGGCGCATGCTTTTAATCCCAGCACTCGGGAGGCAGAGGCAGGAGGATCTTTGTGAGTTCGAGGCCAGCCTGGTCTACAAGAGCTAGTTCTGGGACAGGCTCCAAAGCTACAAAGAAACCCTGTCTCGAAAAACCAAAACAACAACAAAAAAACCCTGTCAACTTAAAATTATTTTGTTTTTATTGCTGTTGTTTATTAGCATGTGTGTGATGCGTAGGCATGGGTACAGGTGTGGTTTGGTCTTCGTGGGAATCAGGTGACAGGTTTGTGTTCTCTCCCTTCCCCCCCCCCCCAAGATAGGGTTTTTCTGTGTAGCTTTGGAGCCTGTCCTAGAACTTGCTCTATAGACCAGGCTGGCTTGAACTCAGAGATCTGTCTGTCTCTGCCTCCCGAGTGCTGGGGTTAAAGGTGTGTGCCACCACTGCCCAGCTCCTCTCCTTCTGTCTTTACATGGGTTCCAGAGATCAAACTACGGTTGCCAGGTTTGCACCACACATACCTTTGCCCACTGAGCCGACTCAACACCCTCACCCCTATTTTTCTTTGTTTTTTGTTTGTTTTGTTTTGTTTTTAAGTCAGACTTTCGAGTAGCCCTGGCTGACTTTAAACTTCTTATCCTCCTGCCTCTCTATCTCTGGAGTGCTGAGATTCCGGGGTTACGGGCATGAGCCATTTACGCCTGGTTCAAGCTTAGTGTTTTGTGAATGCTAGGCAAGCAACCCACCTGCTCAGCCCCACCCCGGCCCCTGTGTTCCAGCTTTTGAGGCAGTATCTAAAAAAAAATTTATTTATTTCATCTGCATTGATTTTATTTATTTAGTTTTATTTTTTTTTTCTCTTGAAACAGGGTTTCTCTGTGTAACAGCTTTGACTGTCCTGAAACTTGCTCTGTAGACCAGGCTGGCCTTGAACTCACAGAGATCCACCTGCCTCTTGCATTGACCTTTTGTCTGATGTATGCCTGGTGTATGTGTGTGAGGGTGTCAGATCTTGGAGTTAGAGACAGCTGTGAGCTGCCATGTGGGTGCTGGGAACTGAACCTGAGTCCTCTGGAAGAGCAGCCAGGAATCTGAACCACTGAGCCATCTCTCCAGCCTTTTTTTTTTTTAATTTATTATTTTTGCCAGGCATGGTGGCCCGTACCTTTAATCCCAGCACGAGGCAATGGATCTCTGTGGGTTAGAGGCTAGCCTGGTCTACAGAGTGAGCTCCAGGACAGGCTCTGAAGCTACACAAAAACCCAGTCTGGAAGAACAGAAGAAGAAGGTGCCACTGCTCAAGGCTGGCCTGGATCCACTGGATAAATGCCTTTATCCACTAAGCCATCTTGCCAGTCCTGACCTGGAATTCTTTAAGTATTCCAAGTTGGCCTTGAACTCATAGCGACTCCTGTCTCTATTCAAGTGCTGGGGTTACAGGCAAGAGACACCACACTCTGACCTTTTCTTCAACTGGATAGAAAGGCTATAGGCATTTGCTTGTATGTGGTAGTAAAGATTAAACCTGGGGCCTGACACCTGCCAGGCAAGTATTCTCCCACTGAGGTGGATCTGTGGCCCTTATTTTGCTGTTAAATGTTTGTACATTTCCTGGGGATGGAGCCTGGTTGGTAGAACACTTGTCTCACGTGCATGAAGCCCTGGGCTCCTTCCCCAACAGGGCATAAGCCACAACCCTGTCCCCTGGAGGAGCAAGCAGGGAGCTCAGACGTTCAAGGCCCATTTGGGATCTGGGAAACCCTGTCTGGGGGCACAAATCTAAGATGGCTCTGCAGGTAAAGATCTGAGTTAGATTTCCAGAACGTTGTTGTTCCCCGAATTCCACATGTGTGCAGTGTGATGTGTGAGCACACACATACACAGTAGTCTAAAAAGTCTTTGCAGTTTTGGACTTTGTTTTTGCATTGCTAGGGATCAAACTCAAGGCATTTCAAATGGCCGGCAATCTGCTTTGCTGCTGAGCTAAATCCCTAAGGCCTTATAATCCTTTTAAAGGGTAAAATGGCATAGAACCTGGTTGGTTCTTTGTCTCTAGATTAGGGTATTATTTGTGTCTTGTGTAAGTGTTTAAAAAGTTTTTATGGCCTGGAGGTGATAGCGTAAGCCTTTAATCTCAGCATTTGGGAGGCAGAGGCAGGTGGGTCTCCTTGAGTTGGAGGCTAGCCTAGTCTACAGAGCAAGTTCCAGAACAGCCCTGGGCTACCCAGAGAAACCCTGTCTCGAAAAAAACAGACCAAAAAAAAAAAAAAAAAAGCAAATGACTCTTTACTGAGATTGCGTTTGATGGCCCTAGCCTGACATCAGAGCCTGCGTTACAAGCTTGGACAGTAAAGACTGCTCTTTACGCCCATCTGCTTCCTTCAGGAAGCCTCGGAGTCCTCCACTGAGTCACAACACCCCCTGGGGGAGGTGCCCAAGTTTTCACCTGCTTTCCCCTGCCAGTGACCCCAGCATTCCCACATCTCTGTCCAGGTTCCTGTCCTTCGAATGGTGGAGGGTGACACCATCTATGATTACTGCTGGTATTCTCTGATGTCCTCCGCCCAGCCAGACACCTCCTAGTAAGTGATACGTGATGTCCTTCATGTGCCGTCATCATGCGTTCCCATCATCTCCTTACCCAGCCCACACACCCAGGTTCAAGGAGGCCTCTCCTTAGGCTGCCAGGGCTACTGGGAGGGTGGGAGAAGGTGCTCAGTGTGCCCTTCTGATGGAAGCCCAGAGGGCTGGGCACTTGGCTTCCTTCCCTTCCTCTGACAGGCAGTGCCAGGCCTCAGTGTCCGTGTTTCTCTCAGTGTGGCCAGCAGCAGCCGGGAGAACCCGATTCACATCTGGGACGCATTCACTGGAGAACTGCGGGCTTCCTTCCGCGCCTACAACCACCTGGTACCGGCTTCCCCGCCCAGCCCCTGTGCTCACTGTGGCCCCGCCTTCCTTTTCGCAAGGCAGCTGAAGCTCCGCAGGCCAGTTTGCAGCCCTCTCTTGCCCCTAGGACGAGCTGACAGCCGCCCACTCACTCTGCTTCTCGCCGGATGGTTCCCAACTGTTCTGTGGCTTCAACCGGACCGTGCGTGTCTTCTCCACGTCCAGGCCTGGTAGAGACTGCGAGGTGCGAGCCACGTTTGGTAAGCCTCCGAGGGGGAGGAGATGGAAGAGTAGCACCTGTGAAGGGGCTTTGTGAAGGAGCTGGGGCCACCTGTGGGATTTCTCATCCTCCGTCCAAGCCTGGGAGGCACTTGCCAGCTGCAGAGGAGACACCGACTCTGGGCATTGAGGAAGTTCTTCCACGGTCAACCAGTTGGCTAGAAAGCTGGGTTAACTCCTAACCCATCCAAGCCTGTCAAATGCGTACTTGGTGCTCTCAAAACCTTGCTAATAGCTAGAAATTATTTTTATTTTATTCTTTTTTTTGCAGTGCCTGGGATTGAACCCAGGGTCTTGTGTTAGGCAAGCGCTGTGCCACTAAACTTTACAGAACCGAAGGGGAAGGGAGTCCATTTCCTGTAGACCTGTAGCTGTTCAGGCCTTCCAGGAGAAAGTGGGATAGAAGCAGGGAGAGGGGGCCTGAATGATCTGGGAAGCTTCAGAGAGCTTCAGATGTGACAAACAGAGTGGGTGGATGAGTCCCTCCTGCATGTCAGTATTGTCAGGGTACAGAGGTCCCTCAGACTGTCCTGTGCTAACTGCTCTCTTGTGTCCTCTCCAGCAAAAAAGCAGGGCCAGAGCGGCATCCTCTCCTGTATAGCCTTCAGCCCCTCCCAGCCCCTTTATGCCTGCGGCTCCTATGGCCGTTCCGTAGGCCTGTATGCCTGGGATGATGGTTCTCCTCTCGCCTTGCTGGGAGGCCACCAAGGGGGTGTCACCCACCTTTGCTTTCACCCCGATGGCAACCTCTTCTTCTCAGGAGCCCGAAAGGTATTGGTCAGAGCCCAAAGCATATGGGTTGGCAGGAGTGGAGGTCATTTGTCATGGGTTGAAACCAAGTTCGAGGGACTCAGGGAGGCTGAGTTGGAGGCAGGGAAGAGAGAGAATGAGAGAATCGGCGGGGGAGGAGAGGGGCACACTTTTGACCCCTGTTGTCTTCAGGATGCTGAACTTCTGTGCTGGGATCTGCGGCAGCCTGGCCATATCCTGTGGTCTTTGAGTCGGGAAGTGAGCACCAATCAGCGCATCTACTTTGATCTGGACCCGTAAGTGGCTGTGGCTCCTTCCAGGTTCAAGGATGTCAGACAGAGTCTGGCTGCATCCTAGGCCCCTGGGTAGGAATGGCTTCTACCCCCAGAGTGATGCATCTGCCCACAAGTTTCCCTTCTTTCCCAGGAGTGGGCAGTTCCTAGTAAGTGGCAACACCAATGGAGTTGTCTCTGTGTGGGACATCAGGGGAGTTTTCAGTGACAGCAAGCTGGAACCTGTGATGACTTTTCTGCCCCAGAAGGACTGCACCAATGGAGTGAGGTCCTCAGTTCACTGAAGGAGCTAGGGTTGGGGAAGAAGGCGGATTCCCCCACCCCACATATCGCCCTGACCTCAGTGCTGACAGATTGCTCTCTCTCCTCTAGCCTTCACCCCAGCTTGCCTCTGCTGGCTACTGCTTCTGGCCAGCGCATGTTTCCGGAGCCCACCAATAGTGGGGATGAAGGCGAGCCGGAACTGGATCTTCCCCTGCTGTCTCTATGCCACGCCCATCCTGAATGGCGGCTTCAGCTCTGGTGGTGTGGAGGGGGACCAGACCCCAGTAGCCCTGATGACCACCAAGATGAGAAGGGACAAGGAAGGACAGAGGGCTGTGGGGATGAGTTAATATAAAGATTTTGTATGATGCTGGAGTCATTGTGTCTGTTTGGGGTGGCACGTGACTGGCGAGAGTTTGGAGGGAGCGTCAGTAGGTTCCTTTGTCCAGCATCTGTGGGGTCTGGCATATTGTTCCCAAAACCAGGGGTTGAGAGGTGGGACCAGGCAGGAGCCAATGAGGTGCTGAGCATAGTGTGAAGTCAAGCAGGTGGGGGTGGGGCCTATACCATTGACTAGATGGTTGCTAGGCAACTTGGTAAACTGAGGAGCAAACCTGTTTGAAATCTCACTCCTGAGGTGGCTGCATCGGGGGTCAGGGTGAGCTGGCCTGAGCAGGGGCGGCAGGAGCTCGGTGGCAGACTGTTGAGTGCGACTGTGAGAGACTAAGCAGACAGTGACAGCCAAGTCAGCGCTGATGGTTGCACACCGCACTGTTTACCGTCCTCCAGCTGCAGAGGGGAAGGGTGCAAGAATCCTGCCCCACTGCACCCTATAGGCAGAGTCAAGGACACCCGGGAAGGAGTGAATGGAGAAATACGGTGGCTTCCTGTTGGTCTCTAGAATGCAGCGCCAGGGCAAGGGGCTTGATCCTTCAGCAGCGGCACTCTGCGTGCCTCTCCATCCTCCCCACCCCCTCCTCACACACCTTGTCAAACACCCAGAATGGGAGTCTTTGAAGAGATGCTGTCAACGGGGGCCGTGGTGGGGACCTCAGTCAAAGGGAAAGGGGCTGCCTGTGGAGGACTGGGCAGGAAGGAGAGGAGTGCCGCCCCCGCCCCTGCCGGGAGGTGCTGAAAGCCTTGCTTCTTACACCCAAGAAGGCAGCTCCTCCCTTCCCCCAGGATAATTGGAAACAGCCCTTCCTGTGGAGTGCAGCTTTGGGGGTTATAGGTACCCCTTTTCCTCTCCCAGTCCCACTTCTCTCCATGATCACCTAAGAAGGGTCAAAATTTACTCCCTTGTCTCCACCTGATCCACAGAAAACAGCCAAGGGTCAGAGAAGCTGTGACAGAAGGGATCCTAGGAAAGGGGTTCAGCAGCCTAGGTTGTGTTTTCGGTTTTTCCTAAACTCCCCGTGTGACCTTGGGCAAGTCACGGGGTACTCTCTGAACCCGGGTAACTCTGCCCTCTCCCACTTCGCACAGGTAGACCACCAACTTAGCCATACTCTTGTGGAGTGCCTCGCCTTCAAGGTTATCATTACCCTCTCCAGGCCTCTCGGAAGCAGCGGTGTTTTGGGATGGAAGAGGAGCAGGCTGCGGGAGCAAAGGGGGAAGGTTTTTCGGGGCGGATAGGGCAAGAAGCTTTCTAGATGGTAGCGAGGAAGATTCCACCCGCTCGGGCAATCGGAGGGCAGGAAGGCAAGCAGAAACTCATCCAGAGACTGACACTGAGAGAGACAAAGGGGGCGTGGGAGACCGCGCGGGGCAGCAAGGCGGGTGGCGGACGGGAGGTGCGCGAGGTGAGGGAGGTGTGGGGGGCGTGGGCCGCGGGATGCGACGCCCGCTCCGACTGAGCTCCAGCTCCAGTTTTTCCCTCCACCATGCTCTCCCCCTCCCCGCCTCTCCTTTAACTCCCCCCTCCTGGGCTCGGGACTGGTTTCCTCCCTTAGCCTGCTGCCCTCAATCCCGGCGAGGCTGGGGCTCCGGCTCGGTGTCCCTTTCCTCGCTGCCTTGCCCAGCACCCCATGCCGCCCCCGCCCGGTCCTCGGCTCCCCATGTCCCCCACGTAGCCTGGCGCACAAATCCCGAGGTGCTGGCGCGTGGGCCGGGGGCGCGTAGGGCGCCTGCAGACGGCTCCAGCAAGGGTTCTTGTGGAGCCGAGCGCTCTGGAGCCCGAGCATAGGCATAGCAGAAAAGAGGGTCCTTGTGGGAGCTGGGGGTGATTAGCCACCCACCAGGGTGACTGGGGCTCCACAGAGTGGTAGCCACCCCTGGGGGGGTGAGAGACTTTGGGGGAGTTGGTGCCCCGCCCCCAGGCCTTGGTAGGGTCATGGGGACCCCCCATTTAGGGCCAGGGGGTGTGCAAGTCGGGGCCATACTGCTGCTAGGTTTTGCGGGGCTGGTGTCTGGACTCAGCCTGGAGCCTGTCTACTGGAACTCGGCAAATAAGAGGTGAGTGGCCTGGGACTGGGGGACTCCAGCTCCCGTGGGTAAGGGATATGGAAGCTTTGAGACTGAAGGGTTTGGATTCTGAGCTGGGAGGAGGCTGGCAAAAGGGTGCTGTAGCACTGAGGTGAGCTGACAGGTTACAAGACAGCAATGATCTTAGGAGCCAGACTGAGTCTCACAGAGCTGATGTGGGTGGTGATGCCATGTGTCAGGAGTTTGGAGACCTCACAGGGGCAAAGATAAAAAGTTCACGGGCAGCGAGAGGGCAGTGGAGTGGCTATTTGGATCTGTAGGAGACCTGTGTCATCTGGGTTGAAGCGAGCCTGGTTAATGTCAGCTCTCAGGAGAGAGGTGCTGACTAGGTGCTGCTGAAGCACTGAGGGGAAGGGCAGGGATGCCCAGCTCTCGGGAGCACTCGGTGTTGGAGCTCACCATCCCAACTCGCCTTCCCAGCCAGAGGACTAGTGAACAGCTTGTCAGCTAGAGTATATTCCTGTCTCCCTGGTTTGGTGGATTCTTTCTAGGGTGAACCTTGAGCCTCCTCAAGCGTCTCTCCTTTTCCTCTTGCTGCTGGAGTCCTGAGGATACCATTGCCCTCTCCTGTTCTCCTGGCTGCAAACCTCCATTCAGGGACTCTTCCCTGGCATGCTTGCTTTGGGTTGAAAAGAGGCCAAGGGTCAGTCACACAGGGCAGGCAGGACCAGTGGGAGGTCATCTAAGTGATTTGCCTCTGTGGTGTTTTCCATGACCATGAGCATGAGAGTTCTGTTTCAGAAACTTCCCACTTCCCTGGGGAGGCCGCGAGAGGTCCTGGGAGGGAGTGGGCTTCGGAGTTCACCAGGTACTTGGTCTAATCCTAGCTCCTCCGCGGATTGCCGCTGCGCAGCCTTAGGCACATCATTTAACCTTTCTGAGTTTGTGCCTTCAGTCCTTGCAGCTGTTAGGAGGATTGGAGGCAAGGTATTTGGACGTATTCTGTGCTCATGAAAGGGGAGGTAGGACTGGTTTTGTTTGTTTCCGTGTTTTGCTTTCTGGCCTCCCTGCCCTGTCCTCATCCTGGTCCACCCTCTTCCTCCAGTGTCTTGGTAGGGATAATCTCAGGCTCTCCCACCTGTCAGCAACTCCTGGCTGCAGTTTTGAGTAGCAGGTGTAGCTTGAGGGTATAAATTGGGCCATCCTGAGAAGGTTGGGAAAAGGCATTAGGGTGTCTGAGACTCTTTTGGATGTTAGGTAAAAGCCTGGTCACTTGGGGTCTGAAAAGATACTGGGCAACAGTCTCTTGGGACTCAGTTTCTACTGTGGATGGCAGGGCTTGCAGTGGCAGGCAAGTTGAGGCTGTGCTGGGCCCGTGGGTTCCCTAGCTTATTGGCCGAGGATCTATGCTGGGCTGTGTCAGTCATGGTTACAGAAGTCAACTACTTCAACTCCAAAGCAAGAGAGCACTTTCCTCAGAAAGTTTAAGCCCCAAGCTGGGATGCAGGAAGGAGACTGATCTGGGTGGTCAGCCCCTGTACGTTGGTTCTCATCAGCCCCATTTTGATCAATGCCAAACTAGCATTTGCTTCGTGTCTTGTTAACTGGCTAACTTGGGAAACTGGTCC
The DNA here is from genome assembly GCA_004026605.1 of Ondatra zibethicus. Lineage (NCBI taxonomy): Eukaryota > Metazoa > Chordata > Mammalia > Rodentia > Cricetidae > Ondatra > Ondatra zibethicus. The sequence continues at coordinate 117,299 of PVIU01003845.1, read as the reverse complement.
GGATGCCCCCGACGCCCCCCTCAACCTCTACCTTGCCCCTTTTGCCCTGAAATTCAGTGGTGGCCTGGAGGAGGGGGGGTTCTACCCCTATGGTTGACTGCCATGGAATAGTGAAATCACCTGGGAGGGGTGGGCTGTGTGGTTCCAGAGAGGCCAGCTCCTTGGTAACTGGCATCCCGTTGCCATGGCAACGACACCGGCGATGGAGCGGGAGATGGCAGTGTGCATGTGGTGAGGGCGGGCTGAAGAGTGCATTTGGGCACACCAAGGGGCAGGAGACCTCTGAGCCTGGCCTCCTGCTGCTTCTGATGTGAGCTAGCAGGGCCCGTGGTGCCCGCGCTTACTGAGCACAGGACTCAAACAAAGGCGATGGGTGGGAGCTAAGAATTGCTGTCCTGGAGGGTTGGGAGGGAGGGAGGGAAAGCTTTGGGCACCACACCCCTGACATTGCTTCCTTGTCTGCCTTGTCTTCCCTGTAGGTTCCAGGCAGAGGGTGGTTATGTGCTCTACCCTCAGATCGGGGACCGGCTAGATCTACTTTGTCCCCGGGCCCGGCCTCCTGGGCCTCACTCCTCTCCCAGTTATGAGTTCTACAAGCTGTACCTAGTAGGGGGTGCCCAGGGTCGGCGCTGTGAGGCACCTCCTGCCCCAAACCTTCTTCTCACATGTGACCGGCCAGACCTGGACCTCCGTTTCACCATCAAGTTCCAGGAATACAGCCCTAACCTCTGGGGCCATGAGTTCCGATCCCACCACGATTACTACATAATTGGTACTGCCAGGCAGAGGGCAAGGGCAATAGAGAGTCCCTGGGATGGAGGGCGAGGAAGGGAGGACCATTGGAATCCACCTCTGTGCATTCAGTAGTGTTCCTCCAGGGCGTGGGAAGAGACCAGGCTAGACCTGGAGTGCTGACTTCTTTGCCTGCTCTTGTTCTCAGCCACATCAGATGGGACCCGGGAAGGCCTGGAGAGCTTGCAGGGAGGTGTGTGCCTCACCAGAGGCATGAAGGTGCTTCTGCGTGTGGGACAAAGTGAGTGGAGTTCAGGGACACCCGCTAGGAGCTGAGGGGGTTTTAGGTAGTCCCTGCAAGTCAGGGGCAGCTATCTCAGCCCCCTCCTTTGTGTCTTCCCTATCTTCAGGTCCCCGAGGAGGAGCTCTACCCCGAAAACCTGTGTCTGAAATGCCCATGGAGAGAGACCGAGGGGCGGCTCACAGCCTGGAGCCTGGGAAGGACAGCCTACCAGGTAGGAATCAGGAGCTAGTCACTGCCTCCTCTGCTCTCAGACCCCAGCTGCCCTGCTGTCACCCCCTTCTGCCCTCCCTCTCCCGTTTTGGGGGCGGCGATACAGGAAAGAGGAGAGAGGATGGGAGGGTGGGAGGGAAGTGGAAGCCAAATGAGGAAAAGACTCAATTAGAACTAATTAGCCAAGTCAGTGCTTCAATCAGTGCTGTCAGAGAAGTGGGGGGACTACATGGCAGGGAGCTGTAGGCTGGACACCTGGATTTTGATCTGGGCCTGGGGGGAGGGAATGTGGGGTACCTAAAGGGCCTGGGCACTGCTGGGGAAGCCCATGATGGGGACCCCCAGGGCTGGGTGTATCCAAATATCCAGATGGTTCCTTCAGCCCCTACCCCTCTTTCCTCCTTCACCCCTTCCCTGCCAGGTGACCCCAACAGCAATGCAACCTCTCGGGGTGCTGAAGGCCCCCTGCCCCCTCCCAGCATGCCCGCAGTGGCTGGGGCAGCAGGGGGGCTGGCGCTGCTCTTGCTGGGCGTGGCAGGGGCTGGGGGTGCCATGTGTTGGCGGAGACGGCGGGCCAAGCCTTCGGAGAGTCGCCACCCTGGTCCTGGCTCCTTTGGGAGGGGAGGGTCTCTCGGCCTGGGTGGTGGAGGGGGGATGGGACCTCGGGAGGCTGAGCCTGGGGAGCTAGGGATAGCCCTGCGGGGTGGTGGGGCTGCAGATCCCCCCTTCTGCCCCCATTATGAGAAGGTGAGTGGTGACTATGGGCACCCTGTGTACATTGTGCAGGATGGCCCTCCCCAGAGCCCTCCAAACATCTACTATAAGGTATGAGGGTTCCTCCCTCCTGGCTTTCCTTAATACAGCCCTCCATGGGGTGCTCCTCCAGTTTAATTCATGGTATGAGGGACACCTGCGCCATAACCTTGGCCCCCCTTTGCCCCACCAGCTCCTCGGCTCCTGGCTATCGCCCTCTTCTGCAATTTTAGGATCCCGTAAGACTTGACCACACCTCTTCCTGTCCCCCCCACCCTCGTCTGGCTGTGGGCCCCCTCTAGTCTCTGCCTCTTGGGGAAGGGGGCATAGGCTCAGCCTCCTTTAATCACAACACAGGTGTCCTTGTCCCCTAGCCCACCCGGAGTAGGGGTGGGACAGTCTGTCTTTTGGTTGGCACCTCTTTCTGCCTCTCACAGTTTCTCCTCTATCTCTTATTCTCTCTCCTGTCTCTAGGTCTGTTTTCCCCCTCTTCCCTAGCACCCTCCTCCTTCCACCTCCTTCACCCTCTTGGCTTCTTGTCCCGTGCCTCTCACGTGTGTCCTGGGTTGGGGCCTCAAAGCGTCTTTCCCCTCGGCTCTTGGCCCTTCCCAACTTTCCATATCAACTGCTCCCCTCAGTCCGCCCAAAGTGGGGACTTTTGGGGGGGACATTGTGGCTCCTGGCATGGGTACAGGGCCTCTTTCCCTGCCCTTCTGTGTCCTTACTCCAGCCATTGGGGTGGTTGGGTCACAACTACTACCATGAGAAGAAGTGTCCTGTTATGTCCAGTGGGGACATTATGGCCTTGATCTGATGCCTGATGGGAAGTGATCAGGTCACATGATCTGATCAGATGGGAAGTGACTCGCTCCAGACAAGAAGTGGCCAGGCCTGGACAGAAATGGCCTGGGAGGTGGCAGAAGGAGTAACAGCAGGAACTGGAAGTGCCTTCATCCAGGACAGGAAGTCGCCCTCCTGAAATAGGAAGTGGTCTGGCTGGAATTCCAAGTGGCTTAGTCTGGGGAGATGGTGGGGTGGGGGTGGGGGCACGGAGAGTGGCTGGTTCTTACCCTGTGGAGAAGGGGCAGGAGGGACTTCCTGTTTTAGGAGGAAGCTGGAACTTACCACTGTGAGAGGACAAATGTGGACTGAGAATTTTCTAGGTTCTCAGTGGCACTTCCCAGGATCTCCCTTCCCTTGTGCTCTGTGTGACTTTTAGGACAGCTAAGATGACTGCCACCTGCTGTGGCAGGCCCAGTTTGTCTTGTTCTCCCTGACTGTACCCCAGTATAATCGCTGTTGATCAACAGGACTACCCCAAGAACCCACATGTTCTCCCCAGTGACCAGATGGCTGTCTTGTTCATGCCTTCCTCCCTTCAAACCCAACACAGCACCTTCTTAGTGACCAAGAGGTGGTCTATCGACTGGTCTAGCTGATGGCAGCTATTAGCACTGGTTGCTGTTTCCATAGTGACAAGCCTATACCTCTTCCTACTCTTTAGTGCACAATGGGCTGTTGCCTCAGTTTCCTCCCAGCTCAACTTTATTAGATCAAAGCTGCCCTTAGGCACCAAGTTGGCCACCTCAATCACCAACTGAAATGGTTGCTTTGTCCACCAGAGGTCATTTCATCTCTCTGGTGCTGTAGTTCCTAGCTCCTTCCAGGGAACAGGAAGTTGATATTGCCATGGGGGAGGTGACGGGGTATGGCCGTCACCTCAATAGTTTTACTGTAAAAGGGAACTTTGAACAACAGAAAAAAAAAAGAATAAAAAACTTTAAAAGTTGCTGAGAAGGCTGGAGACTGACTGATGGGAATCTGGAAGGCAGCATGGCTTTCATGCTTGCGGGGCAGCAGAGGGTTGGTCCCGTGGAATCAAGGGGCCTGGGGAAAGAAAACACTGGTTGGAGTGAAGTGGGAAGTTTATGGAGAGGGAATCATGGTGGCCTCGGAAGGCTGAGGGAGGCAGCCACCTGTAGAGAGGGCCTGCTGGAACACTCAAATAACAAGTGCCAGTCCTGTTCACATGGGGTGGCGCGGGGGGGGGTGGGCACCAAGCTACCAAGCTAAAGCAAAGCCCTAGGGAGAGGACACAAGTCACCCGTTAGCATCACTGTGGTAAAAATGGTCCTGTGAAGGTCCGTTTTCTACCCTGGGAGTTTTGCTGTTGGGGACTAGTGTGACTGAAGGAATAGGGCTGAAAAGAAAATTGTAGGAAGACCACAGGGACCCAGGCATCAGCTGCACCCAGCCCCAAGCTCTTCTCCCCGAAAAGCCCGGGTGCCCATCCCCCTAGACTCAACCACATTCTCCAACCACAAAAGCTGCCCTCAGGAGCATCACTGGGGCGAATCAGCGGGGGTCACAACCTCTGCCCTGGCTGCCCTCCCCTGACTTAAGGTTCCCTCCCACTGTCTCCCATCTGCCTGGAGGTCAAGGGGTCCCCCTTCCCCTCTGTTCACAGAGACCCCTACCCATCTCAGCAAGATGCCAGGGTCCTCTGAAGTATAGGTACTAAAAGAGGGGAGTTGAAAACTGGGAGACCAGGTACTGGGCTGTGTGGAATTTCCTCTTGCCTTCTGAGTCCACACTGAAGCTGCCCAAAGTGGGGAGGCTCGAGGGGCTTGGAAGGGCTGGTCCCTGGCCCTTAGTGGGGGTTGGTTGTCTTGGAAACATCCCCTTCTCTACACAATGGGAAGCCCCCCTCAGCCTCCCGCGTGGATGGAGCCGACAGCCCCATCGCTGGCTATCAGCCTCAGGGACTTGGCAACCGTCACTATGGCAACACAGAGCCCAGCAACAGGGCCCACTGAGAAAGGGAGGGGTCCAAGACTGAGGTAGGGCTGTGAGTGTGAGGGGACAAGGGTTCTGAGAGTCCCCTTGACACATCCAGAGGTGCAGGTGGATACAAGAGGGAAGAGAAGTGGAGATAAATAGTCTCTGTGACAAACATCTCACCAAAGCAGCCAAGACATCATAACACGCTGAGAGACAGGAAGACACCTGGGGACAGATGCACAGCTGGGGAGAGAAACAGCACAGACTGCACAGCGCCCTGGGACACACCCCTCTGAGCACTGGCATCCACAGACCCCCTGCCAACCACCTGACATTCACAACACCTACAGCCTTTCACATGTGCAGTAACTTGCGTGTTGTTTTTTAAGCTATTTGAAAATGCTGGTGACTTCCACATAGAACCACACATGCCATCTGTTGACTTTCTGGATACAAGTCCACAAACACACTCCCAGGGTAACAACCATGACAAGAATAGATGGGCAGGAAGATACTCATTCGTCCATTTGTTCATTCAATCACTCCACATCCTGTCTACGGTGTTCCAGGTGCCACTTCAGCACTCTGTGCTAAGGCAGAGTCCCTGCTTCAGGAAGTCACATTTTTTGTTATTTAATGCTTTTATGTCCCCCTAGATAGTGCTAGTGTCAAACCTAGGGCCTTGGATGTTCTTGACAATTACTATACCATTGAGCCACACCCCCAGCCCTGAAGACTTTTTTGTTTAAAAATTTTTTGAGCATTTTTGTCTGCATGCATATATGTGCATCCTGTCTGTGTCTCATGTCTGAGGAGGTCATGAGGGCATTTAATGCCCTATAACTGGAGTTACAGCCAGTTGTTGAGCCTCATGGGGGCACTGGGAACCAAACCTGGATCCTCTGCAAAAGCAGTAAGTGCTCTCAACCACTGAGACATCTCTCTAGCCTCCCTTTTGCCTTTATTTGAGATAGCATCTCACTCTGCCCAAGCTGCCTAGAGCTGTCTGTTGTCTGATTTTAAGACAGGGTCTTAGCCGGGTGATGGTGGCACACACCACTACTCCCAGCACTTGAGTGGGAGAGGCAGGTGGGTCTCTGAGTTCAAGGCCGGTCTGGTCTGTGGAGTGAGTTCCAAGACATCTAGGGCCACACAGAGAAACCCTGTCTTGAAAAACCTTCAAAACAAAACAAAGCACACCCCCCCAACACACACACACACCAGCAGAGTTTTAGTATATGGATCAGGATGGCCTGGAACTCAGAGGTCCACCTGCCTGTGCTTTCTGAATGCCAGGATTAAAGGGGTGCAGATCCATGCCTGGCCTGTGTTTAGCTTTTGAAGTCTTCTTTTTTCCTTTCTTTTTTCTTTTTTTTTTTTGTTTTTTTGTTTTTGTTTTTCTTTGTAAACAGGGTTTCTCTGTGTAACAGAACCCTGGCTATCCTGGAACTCACTTTGTAAACTAGACTGCCTTCGAGCTCAGAGATCCACCTGCTTCTCTGCCGGGGCCTAAAGGCATGTGCCAGCACACCCAGCTTGAAGTCCACATTTTGATGGGGAACAGCACACTGCAATTTTATCATGAAAAGAGACATCGAGTCTGAGATGGGAGGAGTTAGAAGCCAGCCTGGACTACAGGGTGGTTGAGGCTATAGGGTGGTCGAGGCTATAGGGTGGGCGTGGCTATAGGGTGGGCAAGACTACAGGGTGGCAAACAAAACAAGATCAAACAAACAAAACCCAGAGAAACAGGGTAAACCTTTCAGATTTGGAGGGCCCCTGTGAGACAGCCAGGAACTGCAATGGGAAAGGCTCACCAGGCAGAGGGAAGAACAGGCCCAAAGGGAGAGAAAAAATTGATGTGCTTGGTAATAACAAGGACATCTTCCTTATTTTTGTTCCAGATAGTCCCTGTCTCTCCCTAGCCTCAACCAGAGGGGCAGAAAGTCACGTCAAGAAGCTAGTCTAGTCAGGAGTGGTGGCACACCCACCTTTACTCTCAGCACTCAGGAGGCAGAGATCTCTGAGTTAGGTCCAGGCAGCCAGGGCTGCTCAGAGAAACCCTGTCTCAAACGAGCAGAAAAGGGAAGCAGAATAGCTGTCTAGCTTGGTCTTCCATCTCCTCCCCTTTGTTTCCTGTGTGTGTAGAGCGGTTCTCAAGGACCATTCAAGCCCTGGGAGGACAGGGTGATGCTTGGAGTTTTGGGGAGCCCATGATACAAAATCCTGAGCAGGAAGCTGAGTGTGGAGGCAAGAGTTTATAATCCCAGCACTTGGAAGGTGGAAGAGGCTTGTGAGCTGGAGGCCAGTGTGCCCTATGAAGTGAAACCCTATCTCAAATAAGCAACAAAACAAAATAAAAATGAAACGAAAAAAGCCATGTCTAGAGTGGGCACGCAGAGCAGAATTAAAAGAAGCAAGTAGGCTAGGGACCTTGATGTTAAAGCTGTCCTTCCCAATAGCATAAGATCAAGGGCATCCTGGGGGCTGAGCTGCCAAGATGCAGGCTTTGCCATCCTTTGCAGCTTAAGGGATACAACTTCCACCTATTTGGGGCATGGCTTGCTTTAGAGAATACAGAGATGGGGTGAGGAGTTGCAATAGAAATTTCTCCTTAAGGGGCTGGAGAGATGGCTCAGCGGTTAAGAGCCCTGACTGCTCTTCCAGAGGACCCGGGTTCAATTCCCAGCACCCACATGGCAGCTTACAACTGTCTGAAGATCCAGTTCCAGGGGATCTGACACCTTCACACCAATGCACATAAGATAAAGTTATAAATAAACCATAAAAAATGTTTAAAAAATCAGTTGATACTTCAGGGAAAAAAAAGAAAAAAAATTTAAAAAAATGTTTAAAAAAAAAAGAAATTTCTCCTTAAAAATGTGTGTTCTTGTGTGTGTGTGTGTGTGTGTTGGGGAGCACACATGCCATGGTGTTGTGTGTATGTGTTCCTCTGTGTGTGTGGATACCATGGTGTGTGTGTGGAGGGCAGAGACCAAGCTGCGGAGCTGGTTCTTTCCTCCTGTCATGTGGGTCCCCAGGATGGTGCCTTTACCCAGCAGGTGCCTTTACCCTGGTGAGCTAGCTCACCAGACTGCAATACAAATACCTGGTGGAGAATGTTTGATGTTACAACTGAGACTTAAGTGAAGAAGGAGGGGGGACTTCCTAAAGGGAAAGAGGGCACTTAACAGGCATGGGGCTCCCCCTTCCCAGAGAGAGGTTCGAGGTCTGTGGGCAGGTTGGGAAAGGGGCTGCAGGGTGGTTTAGAGGTAGGGTGCTGGCTTGCCTGGGTTTAGAGCGGGTAGGTAGGGGCTAGCAAAAAGACACTGAATGGCCACGAGTGGGGTGCCAAGAGTCATGCGTGGCAGGGCAGGTGAGGTGTGGAGGGAGTTTGAGGCCACCAGGTTCCAGGTACCTGTGGTTCTCATGAGGGAACTGAAACAGTCCATTTCCTGGTTCTCCCTCTTCCCTGTCACCGTCAGGAACTTAGGCACCAGCTCCCCCAATGGCACTGACTGGTGGGGTGGGGACCCCCACAAGCAGCCTCAGGGGCAGCAGCTGGTGAGTCGGGAGGAATCTGTGTGCTCAGCAAACAGCAGCCTTAGTGCCCAAGGGCTGCCTCCTCCCTCATCAATCAGCCTTGGCCAAATGTCCCTGCATTCCCACCACCCCAAGGGGACTGGGGCTGGGCCAGGGTCCCCAGGGGAGTGAGAAGGGGCTGGTTGTGGGAGCTGGGGTGGGGCTTAGGGTCTCTATCCATTGGCCTGCGTTCTCTTCTCTTTGGAAGCCCTCAGTTCTTCAGGTCTTGCCTGGCCCCTGCCACTGTGGGGGCGTCAGCTACAAATCACCTGTGGGGGGGCTGCTGGTGGAGAGAAGGAGCGAGGGATGAGCCAGGGTATGGAAGAACCGGCTCCAGTTCTCACGGGACTAGTCCAGTCCAGGGATGGTCAGCAGGGAGGTTGTTGGCACAAAGATCCTGTCTCCCGGACTGGCCTCTTTCCTGATGGATGCTCTGGTCAGCCAGTGGAGACTCTGACCCCCTGAGCATCCGTCTTCCCACCTTCTCTTAGCACCCAAACCTCATGCCTTGCTTCCTACGAAGATCTAGAGGTATAGCACCCCACTTCACCCAAAATCTGCTATTACCCACTGGGGACTATGACTGTAGATCTTAGCCCCTGGCTCCCTCTCCCCCTCAGCCCTTACTCCCCTCAGGGACCCAGGCGTCCTGCCCACTCCCTTCACCATAGCAACCATTCTTCTTGGAGTTGCTTAAGACTTTAATATCATTTCATTAAATCAGTAGGTTCAGAGAAGGTTGGGAGTACAAAGACACAAGGAGTGGGCCAAAACGGACCAAGGTAGGGGGGAGACAGGAAGAGGCCCCTCTTCTCCGTGGAGATGGCTCTGAGAAATCAAATATTGACAGTGAGAGAATAGGCCTTATTAAATCTGGGGCAGGGGTGTGTGGGGGTAGCTGTGGGAATGGCCGGATGCCTGGGTTCCGAGGTTGAAGAAGGTTCTGGGAGGAGAGAAGCCGATAGTTGGAAGGATGCACTCAGGATAAGGGACTCCAAGGTATAACTGGTCAGTCCCTATCCTTTGGATGTGCTTGGGCTTGCCACTCTGGCTGCATCTCAGCTGTCCCCTAGAGCCCCTAGGGACAAGTCCCACATCACAGCTGTGGCTGCCCCCTTCATCCTTCCTTCTACCTCCACCTCTGTTGATGAGCTTCAGCAGCGTTTAATCGGATTGAGCAGTAATTAGCAAAGCAAGATGTTTGATTACCTCCTTAGCATAATGTGGGGGGCTGGGATCCCTAGGCACAGCCACAGTTGAGAGGGGAGTCAGAAGAGAAAAAGGGTCTATGCAAAGTTCCTTTCCCTGAGGGATTTGTGAACCTGCCCTTGAGGCTCCCCACAAATTTCCAGTCCTTTGGGACTTTCCCTTTGGGATTCTGACCAGCCACATCACCTCTCTCTGCCATCTGGTTGGAAGATTACCTATGTGTTCTAGCTCAGCCCCGTGTGCTGTGCAGCTGGTTTTAGGGTGTGGCAAGGCCTCTTTCCTTCAGTCCCTACTTCAGCAACAGGAGTCTGGGCTGGGCCAGAAGACCACACGAATCAGAGTCCAGACAGAAACCCATCTTCAGGATAATTGTGGTGGCCAGATGTGGTGGCACACCCCTGGAATTCCAGCACCCAGAAGGCAGATGCAGGACTAAATGTTTGAGAGTTTGAGGCCAGCTTGAGCTACACAGCGAATGGCGAAGGCGGTGGTGTGTGTAACGGAGGAATTGTCAACTATGGAATGTTGGTGGGTCGGGTCAGGATGTGGATAAATACATTGGCTTTCAGGAGTACGAGGGACTGCCACTTCCGGCAGGACTAGACTGGCAAAATGAGACCTGTCAGGTGTGAAAATGGGGGGACTGGGGGTGCCAGCTTCTCTTTCCATCCAGCAAAGAAAATGTCATCAATTTAGCTCCTCATGGAAATGCAATCAGTGGGCTCGCTGCTGGCTTTGTCTTAATTAGGCACTATTGATGGAAGCAGGGAGGGCGCCTCCCTAGTCCCATGATTCTGCTTCCTCGCGGCATTTCCCACGTCTCCCTAAAGCGTCTCGCGACCCCGGGCACAGCTGTTTTTTACGCCTTCCAGCCACCAGGACGCGTGGCGCCCCCTAGCACCCGCTCAGGTCTGCCCCTCCAGCGCTCTCCAGACTGCGCTGGGACGCAGCCTTTGTTCCTATGGAGAGCAAAGCTCCTCCCCGGCAGGGTCACCTTCCCCGGGGAGTCCCCGCCTCTCGTTCGCCCCCCAAACGAGCCACGCTTTTAAAAGCCAATCCTCAGATTCAAAAAAATTCCAGTTCCAGCCTTCACCCGTTTCCCCCGCCCCGTGCCTCCCAGCAACCCTAGACCCCAATCCGGGCTAAGAAGCGGGAGCAGCAGGAGGGCAGGGGTGCTCCAGCCCCGGTTTTTCCCCTGGACCCAGCTGCAGCCCTGGCTGCCTGGAAATCCTGGAGAGCTTTCTAGAAGGCGAACAAGCCTCGCAGGCGAGACCCCGAGCGCCACCTGCTGGACCCATGCAGGCCGGAGCCCATACACCTGGGGGCCAGGGTCGGGCGTTTGGGTCCCCCGTTTTTTCCACGTCCTGCGAGACGGTGTCACATTGTTTTCAGTTCCAGCCCTTCCAGCTTAGTCCTCAAATCCAGCCCGGAGCCGTACCCTGCTCCTTCGGCCCCCAGATTTAGTAGCTGTCGAAACCCTAGGCCCCCTTGCCCTCTAGTCTCAGGTCCACGCGGGAAAGACTCTCGTGGGGTGGGGCCGCAGAGCAGTGCGCCTGCGCAGTGTCCGCAGGTTCCGCAGATCCACCACTTACGCGCCCTGCCCCGGGTTGCCATGGCGACGCGTGCAAGCAGGCGGGGGCTCGGGAGGGCCACGCGGGGCAGCTTCTTAGTTGGTGTGACCCAACCGTCGGTCTAGGAAGAAAAGGGTTGGCGTTGTGAGGTGTGTGTCGGGGCAGAGGGAAGGAAAGAATGCTGGGGAGAAGGGGCAGCTATAGGGCAGGAGCAGCAGCTGTGGAGGAAGCAGGAACTGGGACAGAGAGGGCGTGGGAAGGGACATCTGGTGGGGCAAGAGGAAGAGGAGCAGTTAGGGGTGCAGTCAAGATGGGACAGTTGTGTGAGGGAGATACTGCCAACTGGTGACCAGTTTGGGGAGCGGGCGGGTCCTGAAGTATTTTCTAGCAACCCCAGTGAGTCCCAGACTGGAACAGTTCTTCCTCATGCCTGTAGTGTGGGCCCCACTATGATGTCTCCCGAGGCTCCAGTTTGAGGCTCAGCAGAGCTAGACGTTTCCCCTGAGGCTGATGAAGGAAGCTGCATTCTTGTAGTTGGTTTTATTGATTTGTTGGCCTAACAGAACGGTTTTCCTTGGAGCAAAGTACAAATGCTTCAAGTTTGAAATTCATAACCCATGATCAATGCCTGTGGCAGCCTGTGGGGATGAGGAGGGGAAGCCACAGGTGGCTGCCAGGCCTTCGCTGAAGGAAGAAGGAGTGCCCAGCATGCTAAAGTGTGTTCCTGGGGATTCTGGGTCCTGTCAGGGTTGCTCCCCACCCCCTTTTTTTGAGCACCGACAGGGTCTTCCTCGTGCCCTCAATTCCTAGTCACCATTGCACAGTTTGAAATTCATTATTGGGTGGCTTTTTCCTTTCTTGGTCCCAGACTGTTCTCAAGGACTTTTGGAATCTAGTGACCCTGCTGTTCTGTACTTGGTGTAGACTTAACTAACCGGGCTTAAGAATTCACAGTACACACAAAACAGGATCCCCACCCTTTGGGAGATAAAAACTAAAGTGTCTTGTGCAAATTTTTTTTTTCAGGCTGTGGAGATTTTAGTGTGGGTAGGAGGAGCGCTTTTCTAGTAAATAGGAAAGGAGGTACCCAGGAAGGTCGTCTGGGTTTGAGTCAGTGCCTTGGCCCAGTGACAAGGATGATGGGTGGGAACTCTGGGGTCCGTGTTCCTCTTCATGGGCCTTCTCTTATTCAGGATCCTGTAGGTGGTGTGGCTGAAGGTTTGGGTGAACATACCTCAGCTTTGTTCCTGATGATTGAACACTTCCCATACTCCTCATTAGCAGGGTGTTTTGTTATCTTAAAAAAAAAAGATTTATTTTAGTTTACGTGTACACATTTATATGCAAACATGCATGTGGGCACCAGGGATTGAACTCAGATCATCAATCTTGTTGGCAAGCACCTTTTCTTACTGAGCCATCTGACTTGTCCCAGGCTTTGGTTTTTAATTTGATTCTTTGGAGAAATTTGGGTTATCCCAGGGAAAAAAGCAAGAACTCCATGGTCCCTCTCCCTTTTTTAATTCAGTGCTTGAATTAAAGGTCTAACCCAGGCCTTGCACATTTAGGCAAGCGCTTTTCCATAACCCACAGCATCAAGGTTCTATTGGGTATAGGCCCTGAGTGCATAGTAGGGTGTCGGTACCCCCAGAAAAGATGATCATCTTGGGTGTCTCACTCAGTTTCTGAATCCAAAAGTGACTGTGTCTATTGGGAGGCTGGATTAGGGTGGATCTGGTGGTGGACTTGTGGCCCCCATGTACCTGCAGGTTTTGCCTTCAAGATGTCTAGCAAAACTGAGAAGAAGCGAAAAGTGGGTGGCCGGGGAGGTGCCCGGGCAGGCCGAGCTGGCCGGGCTGCTCATTCTGCTGTGGCTGCGGGAGCTGCTGAGGCTTCCCTGCTCTCTACTGACCCGGAGCCAGAGCCTGAGTCCACCAAGAAGGAGTCTGGTGAGTACTTGCTGTAGCAGAGAGTACTTAGAAATGCAGGACAGGAAAGACTGGAGAGGCTTCTCGAAGAGACAAGGTCTCTCTGTGTAGCTCTGGGTAGTGTCAAACTAGTTATGTAGACCGGGCAGGCCTGGAGCTCAACAGAGATCTGCCCATCTTCCTTACACATCCTGGCGTTAAAGGTGAGCATCATCATGCCCAACTCAGGAGTGTCTTGGGGCTGGGGAGCCGGACCAAGAAGCGGGCTAATGTGACATTGTATCTTAAGACTTCAGCAGAACCTCTGCCCTACTCATTTTTGTTCATTCTTTTCTTTTTATATGTGCACGTGTCTTCTTCCTGGCCAGCCTCCTATTTATTCTGTCTTAAATTTCCCATCAGCGTACCAGGAGTTCACCAGCCAATGCTTTCTCTAGCCTCTTCCTCATTTCAAGTGTTCTGGCTGTTCCCACCCCACTGTAGAGGGTTTGATCTCTTCCTTTTTCCTATTTTCACCCTGGGTGGCAAAACAAATAGTGTTTTTCTTCCATTAAGCCCATCACCATGGAGACCCAGCCTGCTTTGCCACCCTTTGAGTCCTAAGCCCGGCTGACGCCTTCCACCATCTGTTGAAAGCTCCTGTGTTTTCTTCCTCATCTTGGCAGAGACTTGGTAGATTGTGGAGGTTCAGGTTCAGGGTGACAGGAAAAGAAGCCTGCTTGGAGGGAACAAAGAACTTAAATAGGCTGCCTCTCGTGGATTTGTTCCTGGAGCCAACGTGGTTGGAGGGCTTGGGGGGTCTTGGTTGCTGCCAATTGTCTTCCCTTTAGATCACTGTCCAACGGACATGAGACAGCAAGCCAGGTGTAACCCTCACCTTTCAAACGGGGTTCGCTGATATTGTTAGTATCCTGTAAGGAAATAGAATCTTCTGCTAGTTTTTTTTGCATTTATTTATTTAATAATGATGATGATTATTAGTTTATTATATGTATGAGGGTCTTGCTTGCATGTTTGTCTGAGCACACCACATGCGTGTCTGGTGCCTGAGGAGGCCAGGACATCAGATCCCCTGGAACTCGAATACAGACTGTGAGCCCCCATGTGGCCACTGAAACAAAACCTAAGTTCTCTGGAAGAGCAGCCAATGCTTGTAACCCCTTGAGTAACCACTCCAGCCCCTCTTTATTACATTATTTACTTCTGTATTTAGTGTGTTGTGTGTGTGCCTGCTCGTATCATGGTGAATATCTAGAGGTCAGAGGATAGCTTGTGGGCCTTGATTCTTCCCTTCTGCAGCATGGATTCTAGGGATCAAACTCAAGTCCTCATGTAGGTGCCCAGCACCCTTATCTGCTGATCTGCTCCCCACTCCCCCTTCTTCCTCCAGTGTTCAGGGCCTCATACATGTCAGGCAAGTGCTCTACCCCTGAGCTATGTCGCCAGCTAGTATCCTCCTGTACTGGGAATAGACTTGGGGCTGTGGGCATGCTAGCCACACACACTCACTCACTCACACACTGAGATGGGAGTTTTCCCAGCAGGGCTTTGAACTCTTTATCTTTCTTTTTCAGTCTCCCAAATTCTGGGACTATAGACCTGAGCCACCATTCCTAGATCCTTACTAATACTAATATTGGTGGTTAAGAGATTAAGCACAAGTCTAGGGGAAAGGCCCATGAACCTCCTCTAGAATCTAGCATTACAGACAAGTGCAGCGGTATCGTCTCTGATGGTTCATGTGCTCAGTTAAAAGCAGTTTAAATTTGGCTGATTCCACGAAGCCTGCTACCAGGGGAGCCAGGGAAGGCAGCAGGGAAGGTGTGGTTTGGAGAAAATCTGAGAAACAAAGGGGAAATACTTCAAAATGGATGCACCAGCCTCCAGACACCACAGAAAACTTGTCTCTCTTTTTAAAAAAACTTTTTTCCCCCTTTCTTTTTAATGTTTGTTTTGAAACAGGGTCTCTGTATGTAGTCCTGCCTGCCTGGAGCTTGCTGTGTAGACCAGGCTTGCCTTGAAGGAACAAGAGATCCACCTGCTGGGATTAAAGACATGCACCTTCGTACCTGGCTCTTAAAAGCTCTTACCTGTTAAAAAATTATTTATTTTTTAAAGGCTTTTAATTGTGCGTGTGTGTGTGTTTGTGCACATGAGTACAGTGTCAGAGGAAGCCAGAGAGAGTGCCTTACTCTCTTGAGTCGGAGTTATAGGTAGTTGTAAGCCATTTTATGTGCGTGCTGGAATTGAGAACTTGGGTCCTCTTGAAGAGCAGTTTATTTTCTGAACCCCTGAGCTGTCTCTTTAGATTCCCTTGCTTTAAAACAAATTACATCTATTTACATATGTGTGTTCGTCTGTGTATATTTGTGTATGTGTGTGTGCATACATGGGTGTGGAGGCTAGAGGTCGACAACACTGGGTGTCATGCTCAATCACTCTCTTCTTCTGCTTCTTCTTATTAATATTTCAGACAAGATCTCTCAGTGAACCTGTGGCTAGACTGGCTGTCTAGCAAGCCCTGGGGATGCTTTCATCCCTGCTTCCCCAACAATGGAGTTCTAAGGGTGCACACCCAGCTGTCCACATGGGTGCTGGGGATCCAAACACAGGTTTGCACAGAAAACTCTTCCCTGACCGAATCCTCTCCAGCTCCCAGACAGCCTTTTTACATTGTGATGGGGGCAGGGCTGGAGAGATGGTTCAGAGATTGCAAGCTTGTACTGATCTTGCAGGGGACCTGGGTTCAGTTTCTTGTACTAAATCAGGTGACTCCCAACTTCCTGTAACTCTGGCTCCAGGGCATCAGCTACCCTCTTCTGAACTCTAAGGATACCTACATTCTTATGCACATGGGCACACACACACACACACACACACACACACACACACACACACCCCACACATATAAAATAAATCTTAAAAAATAAATTTCCGGCCAGGCGGTGGTGGCGCATGCCTTTAATCCCAGCACTCGGGAGGCAGAGACAGGTGGATCTTTGTGAGTTCGAGGCCAGCTTGGTCTACAAGAGCTAGTTCCAGGAAGGGCTCCAAAGCTACAGAGAAACCCTGTCTCGAAAAACAACAACAAAAAAAATTTCCTGGGGCTAGAAAGATGGGTCAGCAGTTGCGAGTGCTGACTGCTCTTTCAGAGGACCTGGGTTTGATTCCCAGCACCCACATGGTGGTTCACAACTGCAACTCCAGTTCCAGGGGATCTGATGACTTCTCTCCTCCAAGGCCACCAGGGACACATGTGGTACACAGACATACATGCCAGCAAGACACCCACACACATAAAATAATAATAAATAAAATTTAGAAATTAAATTCTCTTCTTTACGGTACTGGGAGTTGAACCCTGGGCCGTGGGGACACATTCTACCTTTGAACCACACCCTCATGTCCTTTTCCTTAAGTTCCCTTCAGTTATCATTAATAGGAAAATCCTAGTCAGGTTTATGGTTCCTTTTCTGTATGTCTGAAAAGTTCTAACGAGGAACAGGGAAGATGGCTAGGAGGTTAAAGGCACTTGCCTCCAAGCCTGGTGACCTGAGTTCCATCTTTGGGACACATGGCAGAAGGCAAGAACCGACTCCTACAAACTGTCCCCTGACTGTCATATGCACACTGTGGCACCCTTGTGCCTTCCCCCACCCCTATGCAAATAAATAATGTATTTTTTAAAAAAACCCTCAAATCTCTAACTTGCAAATTCCCAACCCTATAAAGTCTGGCATGTAAACTTACATGGTGGTGAAGCCTAAGCCAGACTGACTTAAAGGTATTTATGATCTGTTCAAGCCACTTAGTATACATATTCATATATTTTACTACAGAAATACAGTAATAAAAGTTTGGTTGTTAAATATTGTTCTGGAACTCTCTGGAATGGCAGTCAGGGATTCCATACCAACCATGTTGCATTACTTTTGTAAGCCAACCTGGCCTTCAACCTTCTGTGTAGCCAAAGTTGACCTTCAACTTCTGATCCCCCTGCCTCCACCTTCTGAGTGTTGGGGTTATAGGAATGTGCCAACTGAAGATTAAACCCAGGGGTTCATACATGCTACGCAGGCACTCTGCCAACTTAGCTGTATCCCCTAGCCCCGATGTTACATACTATTTTACACTTTTAAATCTTTTTTGTTTTGTTTTGTTTTTGGAAACAGAGTTTCTCTGTGTAACAGCCCTGGCTGTCCTGGAACTCACTCTGTAGACCAGCCTGGCCTCAAACTCCGTATAGATCTGCCTGCCTCTGCCTCTCAAGTGCTGGGATTAAAGGTGTGTGCCGCCACCGCCCAGCAACACTATGATCATTGTTGTTTATTTGTATGGATGTGTGCCTGTGTACCTGCATGTGTCGTGGCACCTGTGTACAGGGCCGTTCTCTCCTCCTTCCAGTGTGGGCTCCTGGGATTGGACTTGGGTTTTTAGACTCAATGGGCAAGTACATTTAGCTACTGGGTTATCTTGCCAGCACCAGCATTTTTTTGTTTTTTTAAAAGATTTATTTTATTTTTAATGGCTTATGTGTATATGTGTGTGCATCTGTGTATGGGTATTGTTCATGTGTGTGCATATGCCTGAGGAGACCAGAGGCATAGAAAGTTATAGGCAGCTGTGAGCCATTTAACACGTGTGCTGGACATCAAACACCGCAAGGGAAGTATGTGCTCTTTTATTTATATATATATTTTGAGGCAGGGTCTCACTATGCAGTCCTAGCTGGTTTGGAACTCACTGTGTGGACTGGGCTGGCCTTGAACCCACAGAGACTTACCTGTCCCTGCCTCCCGAGTGCTAATGTGCATGTTTTTAAAATGATCGTATGAGGCTTAGGCTGGTCCCAAGCTGCTTCTCCTACCTCCGCTCTCTCTCCGCTGGGAATATGTAACTATGGGCACTACCATTCCTGGGTTTCAAACAGCAGTTTTAAGATCAAACATGTTAATAGAGCACAATCCAAAGATACACTCATTTGATACTTACATGCTGAGGATCGATGCCAGGAAAATATTAAGGTCTTTGTTTTCCATAATTAAACCATTATGTTTTTACAAGAACAGAAAACTTCATGTGTATAGTAAAAACCCTGCAATTTATAACATACAATATTCTCCAATCTGAACTGAGGTGTCTCACGCAGTGTTTGTTGGCAATGTGTGGTACGTGCAGTGTGGTGTGTGTGCATGTGTTTAGGATCAAGGCTGCAGTGAGCTTGCAGGATGCAGCATGGGCAGTGGGTGAAGGCCGCCGGATGCACCTTGGGTTCATTGTGTGTTTGATTTTCTAAGTTTTCAAGAGAAAACTTATTATATTTCATTTTTATTTATTTGTTCTCTGTGTGTGCATGTGGTGTGCGTGTGCTACAGTGCTGGAGTGAGGTCAGAGGACAACTTGTTGGAGCCAGTTCTTTCCTTCCACCATGTGGAGCCCAGAGACGAAACTCAGAGCACCAGGCTGCTGACATGGACCTGTACCCACCATGCCCTCTTGTTGACTGTTAATTTTGATCAGAAACCTCTTCCTGTTGCTCCATCTTCTGTTATGCAACCCCATATGGGGTTGCAACCCACGGTCAAGAGGCTGGACCCTAAAGCATACAACCTGGTTTTTGACATATTTAAAAGCTGTACAACCAACTATCAATACTGTTCAATTTTAGAACAGTTCAGCCTCCCGAAAGAAAGCCACTTAAACACCTTAACAAATTGGTGCCAGGTGACTTCTGAATCTTTACTGCTTTTTTTCCCTGTGATTGTATATGTGTTTGTGCACATGCATGTGTATATATTTAATATATGTGTATGTATGCATTTATATATGTATATATGTATGCGTCTTGGTTTGACCTTTTTTGTTGTTTGTTTTGTTTTTCAAGACAGGTGTAACAGTGCTAGCTGTCCTGGAACTCGCTCTGTAGCCCAGGCTGGTCTTGAACTCACAGAGATCCGCCTGCCTCTGCCTCCTGAGTGCTGGGATTAAAGGCATACGTCACCATCGCTCAGCTTGGTTTGACTTTTATTGCTGTGATAAAACACTGACCAAATCCAACCTAGGGAGGGAATGGCCCATTTGGCTTAGATGTTCTGATCACAGTCCATCATTAAGAGAAGCCAAGCAGGAACTCAAGCAGGGCAGGAACCTGGGGGCAGGAACCAGAGCGTAGGCCATGGGGGAATGATGCTGCTCAATGTGGCTCACTCAGCTTGCTTTTTAGAGCTTTTTTTTTTTTTTTTTTTTGAGACAGGGTTTCTTTGTAGCTTTGGAGCCTGTCCTGGATCTAGCTCTTGTAGACTAGGCTGGTCTCGAACTCACAAAGATCCGCCTGCCTCTGCCTCCCGAGTGCTGGGATCAAAGGCGTGCACCACCACTTCCCGGCTAGATTTATTTTTTTTAATGTGTATGGAGATTTTACTTGCATGTATATCTGTGTATTACACAGGGGCCAGAAGAAAGCGTCACCCTGGAACTGGAGTTACAGATGTGTGTTAGCTACAATGTGGTTGCTGGGACTCAAACCTGGGTCCTCTGGAAGAGCAGCCAGTGCTCTTAATGCTGAACCATCCATCGCTCTAGCTTAGTATCTTGTCTTACTTTTTTTCATACAACCCAGAAGCACCTGCCCAGGGATGGCCACCCACAGTGGGCTGGCACTCCCTGGCATCAATTATTCATCAAAAAAATTCCCCCACAGTCTTACCTACAGGCCAGTTTGATGGTGGCATTTTCTCAACTGAGAGTCCATCTGCTCAGGTGACTCTGTCAAGTTGACAAAATGACAACACCACCAACAAAACCCTAATCAATTCAGTATGTGTGTATCTGTGTGGGTGTATCTGTGTATGCATGTGTGTGTGTCTGTGATGCGTGTGTGTGTCTATGTGTGTGTGTCTATGTATGTGTGTGTGCCTGTATGCATGTGGGTGTGTCTGTGTATGTGTGTGTCTGTGGTGCGTGTGGATGTGTCTATGTGTGCATGTGTATGTGTCTATGTATGTGTGTGTGTGTCTGTGTGCGTGTGTTTACACATTTGGGCTTGTGAATGCGATGGATGCAGTGGTTAGAGAATGACTTCATGGCTGGTCCTTGTCTTCCACCTTCTTTGATACAAAGTCTTGTTGTTTTTCTGCTGCACACACCAGCCTAACTGGTCCACAAGCCTCTGAGATGCTCCTGTCTCTGTGTCCCTTCTCCCTGTGACAAAGCTTGGACTACTGCGTTCTGCTTCACACGGGTTCTCAAGATTCCTAGTTAGGTCCTCTCTTTATTCATTTAATTATCTTTTGAGACAAGATCTCACCCAGTGCCTAAGTTTTCTTTTTTCTTTACCCAAAAATTTCAAAGGATCTCAGTGCCTAAGTTTGTGTCATTCTCCTGACTGTCTTCCGAGTGTTGGATCACAGGGTGACCCACTGTGCCCTGCTGGTGGTTTGTTTATTCTTTTTTTTTAAAAATATTTATTTATTATGTATACAATATTCTGTCTGCTTGTATGCCTGCAGGCCAGAAGAGGGCACCAGACCTCATTACAGATGGTTGTGAGCCTCCATGTGGTTGCTGGGAATTGGACTCAGGACCTTTGGAAGAGCAGGCAATGCTCTTAACCTCTGAGCCATCTCTCCAGCCCCGTGGTTTGTCTGTTCTGAGGCAGGGATTTACTTTATAATCCACATTGGCTTGAAACTCAGGGCAGTCTTCCTGCCTAAATCTCCTGAGGGCTTGGATTACCAGCATGAGTACCACATCTGGCTTAAATGGCTAATTAATGGTTCATTCTTTTGTGGTTGCTGGGGATGAAACCCAGAGCCTTGTCCATGTGAGGAAAGGACTTGACCCTCACTCAGAACCTTGTATTTAGCAGCTCTCCCTCAGATCCTGAATGTCACTAATCTATTCTCTTTATAGATTTTCTTTGCTGGACATTTCATATAGGTGGGATTGCACAATAATGTACTTTGACGTATCTGGCTTCTTTTTTACCTAGCATAAAGTTTTCAAGGTTCAACTATGTTGTAGTGTGAGTCTTACCTTCATTTTTTTTTACAGTGATTAATAGCACTCTGTAGATTGATATAGCACTTTCTGTTTCTCTGCTCCTCTTCTTTCCCTGTCTTCTCCCACCTTCATCCTCAGTCCTAGGGATGGAACCCAGGGCCTCACATATGCTAGATAGCTAATGGACGACTGAGCTACAGACCTTCCCGTTTCTAACCATCCCCATTGTGAACAGTGCTGCTGTGGTCATCAACAAACTCCTCAAGTTCTGCTCTCAAGCTTTCCGGGGACCATCTAGAAGTGGGACTTCCGAGGACTCTCTAGAAGTGGGACTTCCGGGGACCATCTAGAAGTGGGACTTCCGGGGACTCTCTAGAAGTGGGATTTCCGGGGACCATCTAGAAGTGGGATTTCTGGGTAATGTGGTTCCTGTGTTGGACTTCACTTTTGTATCTTTGTTCTTCCCAGAGCACCTACTAGAGGAACCTGAAGTATTGGATACCTCAATGGATGTGGTAGGTTCACGCCTCCCCCAAGGATCATATTCCTCCCAATAACCAAGGAATTGAAGCCTCAATGGTGGGTAGGACAACGTACGAGGAATTCCTTCCAGTTTGTCACTTCCTCCCACTTCTCTCGCTGATGGTGACCTGTTCACCACAAAGCCAGTTCATGAGTAGAGGACTCCACGATCTGAGCCCCCTCTTTGTTTTCCCACCTTGGGTCAACCCTGATTGGTCTTATGGGTGGAAGAACTTGAACATTGAACCAACAGGTTGAGATTGTCCTACTTGGCTAGTAATTTCTAAGATATTCTCTTCCCTTCCCTTCTCTCTTTTTTTTAAATATTTATTTATTATGTATACAGTATTCTGTCTGCATGTATGCCCCGCATGCCAGAAGAGGACACCAGACCTCATTACAAATGGTTGTGAGCCACCATGTGGTTGCTGGGAATTGAACTCAGGACCTTTGGAAGGGCAGGCAATGCTCTTAACCGCTGAGCCATCTCTCCAGCCCCTTCCCTTCTCTTCTTCAGTTCTCTTTTGGCTGAGGAGTTGATAGAGTCTGCCCTAGTCACTGTGAGAATTTGGCCCTAAGCCGCATCTTTCTTCCAAGCAGGATGCAGCCTTGCCTGTAGTTACGTAGGTGAGATGAACAGTGTGCCCACCTTGCGTTCTTCTTTTTTTAAAGATTTTATTCATTATGTATAGACACGCCAGAAGAGGGCACCAGATCTCATTATGGATGGTTGTGAGCCACCATGTGGTTGCTGGGAATGGAACTCGGGACCATGGGAAGAGCAGCTCTTAACCTCTGAGCCATCTCTTCAGCCCCTCTCCCCCTTTTTTGAGACAGGGTTTCTCTGTGTAACAGTCCTGGCTGCCATGGAACTTGTTTTGTATAGTCCAGCCTGGCCTCGAACTCACTGAGATCTGTCCGTCTCTGCCTCCCAAATGCTGGGATTACAGGAATGCGCCGCCACCACCTGGCAACCTTCCTTTTCTAAAAGAGGAAAAGAGACTAATGACTACCCACTGAAACCTGACACCAGCTGAAACGGCACACGTGTGCCATCCCTGCACTTGGGAAGCCGAAGCAGGAGGATTATATGGATAAAACCAGATTCTGCTCCAAATAACCAAAAAGACAAAAGAAAAACAAACAAAGAAAGAGAAAGTAAAACAGCATAAATGCACAAATCCAGCCAATTATAAGATCCCCTCCCAACCAGTGCTGTACCTTGCTTTTAGATTTTGTGGTTGGTTGTTTGAAACGGCCTGTAGCCTAGGCTAGCTCCACACTCCCCGGATAGCTCCAGCTGGCCTCACACTTGCTCCCTTCTTGGCTGAGCCCTGCCTGCTAGGGTGACAAGGTGACAAGTGCTTGGGTGAGCCCACACCCAAGGGCTCGTAGCCCTCGTCTTCTGGAGGCAGGTCCCACTGTACAGCTTTCAGTTTTCAATTCTCTTGCCTCAGTCTCCCAGATACCATTTTTAGTAGCCATGTGTGTCCTATTAGGCACATGCACCTTAAGTTAAACTACTATTCTTGGTCATTTGGTTGTTTGCAATATTTTATTCTCATAGTAACACTGTGATAAATACCATGAAAGCCACACTTGAAGCACTCAGTATTTCCTCAAGCTAGATCTCTGTACACGGAGCTACCAAACATTAATAAGAATAAGTAAGGCTACTAAGAGTGGGGCTGGAGAGATGGCTCAGTGGTTAAGAGCACTGGCTGCTCCTCCAGAGCACCAGGGTTTGATTCCCAGTAGCCACATGGTGGCTCACAACCATCTGTCACTCTCGTTTGATGAGGATCTGACACCCTCTTCTGACCTCCTTGGGTACCAGGCACGTAAGCTGTGTGCAGACATACATGCAGGCAAAACACTCATGCACATAAACTAAAATGAGAAATTAAATAAATAGGAACACTAAGAGAAAAGAACATTGCTCATATTTCTAATACATAAGACAAAGTTTTCCCAACCAGATTGTAATATGCCCTTAATAGCCTAAAACTACGCCTGGTAGTGGTGGTGCACGCCTTTAATCCCAGCACTTGGGAGGCAGAGGCAGGCGGATCTCTGTGAGTTCGAGGCCAGCCTGGTCTACAAGAGCTCCAAAGCTACAGAGAAATCCTGTCTCGAAAAACAAAAACAACAACAACAACAACAACCCCCCCCCAAAAAAAACCAAAAAGAAGCCTAAAACTATATCCAGACTAAGAAGTATTGGTTTAGTGCGTATTAAGAAAATATACAATAAATGATGTCTTTGTTATTTTTATATTCTTTGATATCAAGTAAAACAGACATTTTTTCATGATTGCATTTTTAGAAAACTGATGTGCCCTGTCTGTCTGTCTTTTGGCCTGGTATTTATTGGGCTCGGTGCTTTCTCATTGGTTCACCCACACCCTGTTCAGGAAAGCATTTAGAAAATTGTCCATTATTTCCATTTTGGGGGGAACTTTGTGGTTCTTCCTCATCTTCCAGGGACTCTGGAGGAAGGACGGGGTGGCGTTCCCAGTCTTCAGAACCATGTCTTCACGTTGCCCAGTCTCTTTACCTCAAGCTCTACAGATCTGCTGTAGATACAGAAGAGGTCCTGGATCTCTTTTCCATCTAATCAACGTGTTCCTTTCGCATGCCCCTCTGTTCTTCCTGACTGCTGTGCCCATTGACTGGTAGTATCTCACTCTGCAGCTCCCGGAAGGGGAAACTGCTGCCGACCTCATCCCTTCCCCACACTGGCATCTCCTTGCTCCTAATTCTTTGGTCCAGGCTGATATCCTTGTTCCCTTAATTCATCTTTCCCTCCGAAGTTGAGAATGCTAGAGAATGCATTTTCACAGCCACAGGCAGAAGGGAAATATTTGGGGAAGATAATAGCCCATCGTTTCCCTCTGTGACACATTCTGCTTTCATTCCCGGAGGCAGGGGAGTCTATTGTTTCCTTCCTTCAAAAGCTTGAAACCTATCATTCAGTCTTCCTCAGCTTTCTGGCATCTCCGCTCCCCTCCGCAATTGTGGAGGGGAGAATGACTTTTCCTCACAGTGCTGATGGCATGTGTCTCTGCTCTCTGTAGAAGCCCCATTTCCTCTCACGAGCTATGTTGACCGGACTGGCAGATGCCGAGTGGACAGAGGAGCATGATGCTGTTCTGGAACACTTTGTCCAGGATCCTACGGAACCTGCCCTCACCATCTTCATTGACCCTATTTTTGGGTTGAAACTGGAGCTGGGCATGCCTGTGCAGGTGGGTACCCCACTTTCCATGTGATCCCCTAGGGAGCTGAAGGTGTCCAAGGCCTACGGAACCCCATTGTGTGTAGGACGCTCTACCAGAAAGCAGATGTGCAGAAAAAGATGATGAGGTGGGATAGACCTGGGTAGAGAAAGGCAAATGGAGGCAGTGTAGTCAAAATTCAGTAGTGGAATCTGTATTGTGGGTATCACTCTTGTACAATTCTTTTAATTAAAAACTTCCATTTATTTATTTATTTATCCATTTATTTATTTATTTAGCGTGTGTGTTTTGTGTGTGTGTGTGTGTGTGTGTGTGCGCGCGCGCACAAACGTGCATGTCTTGGCATGTTTGTGGCGGTCAGAGAGCAACTTGTGGGGGTCATTTCTCTCTGTGCATAGCATGGATTCCCAGGATAGCACGCAGGTCTCTAGGCTTGGTGGCTGCCACCTTTAACTGAGCCATCTCACTGGCACTGATTCTTTTATTTGCTTCTGTATTTTTGAAACATTTAAAAATAAAATGTTGGGGAAAGTCTGTTACTTGGCTCTTGTAGAGTCACGTACATGAAAGCAGAAAGGTGATATTTAGCATTCCGTGTTGAACCAAGACAAAAGAAGCTTTTACCTATGGATCCTTGAAGCTCAAACCCAAAAATGATGAAAAAGGTTTTTGTTTTCAAAAGAAAAAATGTGGGCTGGGCAATGGTGGCACACGCCTTTAATCCCAGCGCTCCAGAGGCAGGTGCAGGAAGATCTCTGAATTCAAGGCCAGCCTGGTCTACAGAGCAAGTTCCAGGACAGCCAGGGTTACACAGAGAAAGCCTGTTTTGAAACAAACAAACAAATAAAATGACCACCCACAAGGCTGGGGGTATAGCTTAGTCTTTTTAGCCCTGTGTTCAATCCCCAGCACAGAAAGAGCAAAAAAGATTCATTTCTTTTTACATCCTGACTTTGGATACCATGTGACTGTCCCGTGCTCCCTCTGCCATGCCTACGTCCCTACCATGATGGGCTGTGCCCTCTCACTCTGTTAGCCAAGATGAACTCTTCTTCCCCACCTCCCAAATTCGTTACCCAATATTTGAAAAAAGAAGCAAAAAGCAAAACCTGCAAACATGAAAACAAAGCCACACATAATCTACAAAATACAGAACAAAGGCATAATCAAATCTAGTGAGTTTTAAAAGCAGACGTGCACATTAAATGGTGACCAATGGACAGCTGAAGCAGAGTCCCCTCTTGGCCACAGCTGGATGAGGGGACCTTGGAGCAGTCCCAAAATCTCCTAAGAGGTTTTGTGTTTTAACAAAGATTTGCTGTCGCCTTAAATTAGCCTTAACCACTTGCCCTCCTCACATGGGTCTCTCAGCTACAAAAAAAAAAAAGTGAATAAAATATAAAATACCTAATCCTTTCGCTTTAACTTCAAGAGGCAAAATAAACTGGTCTCTCACAGTGGGACATCAAGAAGTCGCCCACAGTGTGCTAGAGCCAAAAAGGGAATTGACAAAGCTGCTCAGGCATGAGCAAAATGGGGAGAAATTGCATGGCAACGGCGAGCATATTATATCAAGGACAAAGGGAAAAAAAAGAACAAAGCATGTAGAGGAGGAAGCGAAGAGACTCCTCACAACAGCATCGTGCGACGGTGCAACTTGATATGAACATGAATTCAGTCGTTTGAAAAAGCAGAGGAGATGATAAAGGTGAGAATGAGGTGAAAGGGGGAGTCTGGATTTTAGGGATGACTAACGCAGTGTGTCACAAACCACAAGACCTGAAGAGCCCTGGCTGAGACTCTGTCACCATCGGCAGCGCATGGGAAAGGAAAGGCCGAAGGCAGTAACACAATCAGAAGTGGATAGACTTGAGGGACGGGCACAGCCGAACTGGAGGAGTAGAGAGCCAGTGTGGTGGGGACTCAGACTGTCCTGAAACGCGAAGGAAACTGCATCTGGGAATCCAAAGCACACACTGATACTGTTTACCGTTCGTTACCCGCGTTTAATGTCAGCGTGTATTTTAGTTACAGCACTTAAGTTTAAAGATCCCAATTCTTTGGGAGCGTTAACTGGCTTTCTACAAAGAACACTTAACTTCAACCTAATAACAAGCAATCAGATAAATCCAAATTAAGGGATATTTTGGAAAACATCTGGCTTGATTCTTAGAAGATTGATAGTACAACGTAGAAAGAAAGAAAAAGCTGGTGATGATGGCACGTGCTTGTAATCCCATCACATGAGAGGCTGAAACAGGAGTATTGAGAGTTTAGTAAGACTGCCTCAGCACACACGCACACACGCACACATGCACACATGCACACACACGATAGCAAAGGATGGGGAATTGTTGAAATGAAAGGAAGGTGTGGTAGACAAAGACAGGAGTGTTATGAGTTCAAGGCCAGCATTGGCCACAGAGAGTTCTAGGTCAGCCTGAGAATGAAATTGTCTCAAAAAAAAAAGAAAAGAAAAGAAAACCCACCCCAAACACCCACAATCTCTCTCTCTCTCTCTCTCTCTCTCTCTCTCTCTCTCTCTCTCTCTCTCTCTCACACACACACACACACACACAGTGCTAGACATGATGATGCATACCTTTAATCTCAACATATGGGAGGCAGAGGCAGGGGAATCCCTGTGAGTTGAAGGCCATTCTAGTTTATGTAGCAATACATTCCAGGACAGCCCGGGCTACATAGTGAGACCCTGTTTCAGAACAGAAACAAAAGCAAACAGTAGCAACCACAAAATCAGACATGACCATGTATGATCCTGGCTTGGATATGAACGGAGAAAAATCAATAGGGGCATATATTATATTGTATAGGTTAATTTTTTCTAGTGCAGTAATTACAGTGTTAGGTATTTTTAGAAGATACAGGCCACGTATTAAGGGTGTGGTATCCGGATGCCTGCAGCTAACAGGCTCCAGTGTAAAGAGGGGAGGCAAACATGCAAAGTGTTAATGTTGAATCTAGGTGAAAAGCATATTTTGTTAATTTTATTTTCCTTGAAATTTTTCTATAAATCACCTTCTTTTGGAATTAAAAATTGAGAGAACCGGGAGTGGTGGCCCACGTCTACAGTCCTAGCAGTTGGAAAGCAGAAGCAGAGTTCCTGCAGGCTTGAGACCAGTGTGGGCTGCAGAGTGAGTTCTAAGTCATGTCTTCATAGCAGAGACCTGGTCTCAGAAAAAAAAAAACACAACAAAACTCACACATGTGTGCACAAACATGCACCCCCCCCCACAGCAGAGGGCCAGGGAGATGGCTCAACAGATCATGGTGTTTTTCATACAAACCTGATGAATGGAGTCTGATCCCATAAATCCACAATAGAAGGAAAGACTTGACTCCCCAAATTGTCATTGTCCTCTCACCTCTACATGTGCGCTGTGGCAAAATGTGCGTGCCCTTGATTGTGCTCTCTCTCTCTCTCTCTCTCTCTCTCTCTCTCTCTCTCTCTCTCTCTCTCTCACACACACACACACACACACACACACACACACACACAAATAATAAATTGGGAAAATTGGGTAGGGATGTAGTTTCCCAGTAGAGCATGTACTTAGCATGTGTGAGATCCAGTAACCAGTCTCTGGCACTAGAGAAACAAAGGATCATTTGGAGATGTCTCTGGGTGAAGAGACATTTATTTGAAGCTTAGCAATCCTTGAATCAACTTCAGTTTCTTTTTATTCCATTAAATTCAAACAAAATTAGATGTAATACCTTTAAAAAAATAGCAGGATTCTCCTTTATCTCTCTTTGTGCGTGTGTTGGTCAAACTTTTTCATCTCTGTGACAGATATGGTAGCAAAGCATCTTTTGGTTTTGTTTCATAACCGAGCAAAGCTACACTTCTGAATGTAGCCACAGCAGAGCCTCACGTAGGTAAAGCTGAGCGCGAAAGGGAAACTGGGAAAGAGGATGCCAAGCGGAGCCTGGTGTGAAGCTGAAGCACATGCTGCCAACCCTGTGCCCAAGAGCTTGTCCTCAGCTGTGCAGGAAGTCCACGCCAAGCTGAGATCCTGGGGGCGGGGCGAAGCAACTGAAATGAGAAGTCCTAGATAATTATTTCTTTTTTGGTTTGTCAAAAGGGTTTCTCTGTGTAGCCCTGGCTGTCTCAGAACTCATTCTGTAGACCAGGCTATCCTCAAACTTGGAGATCTGCCTGCCTCTGCCTCTTGAGGCCTGGGATATAAAAGTGTGTACCACCACCACCCGATAATTATTTCTTACTTGCAATCTTCTTTCTTGATTTTTTTTCTCCCCGCTTTTTCCATGGCTGGAAAAAATACCTATTCTATCCTGTCCATCTACCTATTCCCCCAATAAGCATTTATTGATCATCTACTACATGCTGGACATAGTGTGTTAGTCTTGTGGTTCAAGTTGAACAAAATAGAGTCTGTACCCTTAAGGCATGTTTTGTTCATTCCCTCCCCACATCTTCGGGTATGGAATCTACATCCCTGGGAAGGACAGGAGGTAGGGACATTGACAAAGAGCCTGGCTTTCACCAGGGGAGCCTTGGGTTTCTTTGGGCATCTTAGTGGGTCCTGGAGACTGAACTTGGATCTGCTGTTTCTGCAGACTCAGAATCAGATTGTGTACTTCATTCGGCAAGCACCTGTTCCCATCACCCCGGAGAACTTTGAGACAACTGTTCAGTTTGGGACAGTGCGGGGCGCCTACATCCCAGCTTTGCTTCGGCTGCTCAGTGGTGTCTATGTCCCGCAGATTTTTACGAATACAACCTGGCCTGAGAGCACCCGAAATCATTTTGTTTCACATCTGCATAGGTTTTTGGCCTGCCTGACAGGTAAGCCTGAGGCTGGGGCAGCTGACTTCTCCAGGGTGGGGTGACGAGGCAGCTGGGTGATGCATCTCATTAGCCTTTTTATGTTTTTGGTGATGGAGCTAAGGATTACACTCAGGGCCTCCCATGTTCTAATCACACACTCTACCATCGATCCACACCACCAACCCTGCTAATATTCATATTCAAATCAATATCAAAAGAATGCCTTTTCAGCACTGAGGACCAAACTCAGGGTTTCATGTATGCTAGCTAAGTGCTTGTATGACAAAGTTATATTCCCAGCCTTTAAAAGACTCTTGGAAATGAAATCTTACCATGTGGACCATCCACGTGCATGAGGTACCCGTGTGCTTAAACGTGTGTACACAAAAGCACAAGCATATGCTCCCACATATCCTGACCTGGGCTCGGACAGTGGCTCAGTTGCTAGAGGCACAAAACCCTGGGTTGGATCCCCACCTTCTGTAACCTGAGGATAATGCACACATTTGTGATTCCAACCCTCGGGAGGTAGAGGTAGGAGGAACAGACATTCAGAGTCATTCTTAGCTACATAGTGAGTTTGAGACCAGCTTAAGATACTGGAAACTAGAAGAAGAGTGACAAAGAGTGGAGCCCGGCATGGTGGCCTTTAATCCCAGCACTCGGGAGGCAGAGGCAGGCAGATCTCTGTGAGTTCGAGGCCAGCCTGGTCTACAAGAGCTAGTTCCAGGACAGCCAGAGTTACATAGTAAGATCCTGCCTCAAAAAACCAACCAACCAACCAACCAACCAAAAACAACAAAAGTAGGGCTGGAGGGATATTCAGTGCTTAAATACTTGCTGGTCTAGCAGAAGACCCAGGTTTTATGTCTAGCACTCACATGGTACTCATAACTGTCTGTATTCCTGCTCTGGGGGATCTTATAGCCTCTTCTGACCTACATGAGTACCAGGAACATACATGGTACACAGACATACTTGTAAGCAAAACATTCATACACATTAAATAAGTAAGTCTAAAAAATATTAAAAACAAAATAAGTTATTTCTATCCAGTGCCTATTCTTTTTGTTTTGTTTTGTTTTTGTTTTTTGAGACATGATTTCACTGTTTAGCCCTGGCTGTCCTGGAACTCACTGTATAGACCAGACTGGCCTCAAACTCTCAGAGGTCCTCCTGCCTCTGCCTTCCAAGTGCTGGGATTAAAGGCATGTGCCACCCTTGTCCAATCCAGTGTCTGTCTATCCTTTTGTTTGGGGGATTATATAAAATACTGTCTCAGATTCCTTTTTCTTTAAGTGTCATAATGTAAAGCATTCCTATTAATAAATAATTAATAAAGACATCATCAGAGGGTCAGGTGTGGTGGCTCAGACCTTTAATCCCAGTCCTCTGGAGGCAGAGGTAGGCAGATCTCTCTTTCTCTTTCTGTGAATTTTAGGGCAGGCTCAAACAAAATAGAACAACAAAAACCAAAACAGCAATAAAGAGAAGAACATTTGAGTGTCCCCTAATAATAAGGACTAGTCACAGAAGGGGGCTCAGAGGTAGAGCATCTGCTTGAAATATCTGAGGTCTGCAGCTTGATCTTCGACGCTGGCAAACAAAGCCTTAGTCAATGCTGAATATAGTATTGTTGCAAAAAATTGCCTTCTAATTTAGATACACTTTTCTAATACAGAACTTGTTCAGACCTGCTCAAACTGAAGTTGGAGACTGCTCTGAGTACATGAAGCATAAGGAGAAATATAGGCGCTGGGAGGGGCAGTTGGGGACTTGTGCGTATTGTGGAGGATGTGGCACAGATAGTGAAATTATTTTATGGTAATTTCTTAACAGACCTCCTGGAGCTTTGCCACTTGGCTTCTGTTACTTCTGCTCTCTATACCAAAGAAGTCTGAGTCATAGTTACTCCTGTCTGTTCTCCTAAAATACATATGCTGCCTTTGCTGTCTGTGGGGATTGGTTTTAGATACTCCATTCTGTGGATATTCAAGCCCCTTAGAAAATGGTGCAGTAATTGTATATAACTTCCATATATCTTCCCATGTACTTTAAATAACCTCTAGATTATTCATAGCACCCTATACAATGCCAACAAGTGTTGCGCTGTTTGGGGGTGACGACAGAAGGGCACATTCAATACGGATGTAATTTGTAAAAAATTTGGGGGGCAGGTAAGGTGACTCAGTGGGTCTGACGGCCTGAGTTCCAGCCTCCCACCCCCATGGTTGAAGGGGAGAGCCAACGCCTGCAGGTTGGCCTCTGATTTCCACACTGCGGCACGCCTGAGGATACATGAGACCCTGTCTAAGGACACTGAAAACAGTGGAGCTTCTTTTGAATTGTAGACATGAAGCCGTGAAGCCTGTGGATACACAGAATTAGCCAACTTGGGGGGGGGAGCTGTACTTCCTGACCCCCCCATAGATCATCAATTATAATTTATACAGAGGCAGCAAAGCTGACCCTTGGAATTTTCCTGGTCCTTTTTTAGATACTCGGTACAAACTGGAGGGTCACACCGTCCTGTACATCCCTGCAGAGGTCATAAACATGAACCCTGAGGTAGTGGTAAAGGACAAGGAGCTGGTACAGCGCCTGGAGAGTGAGTGGCTGGCTTTGGCAGTGTCTGGAGTGAGGGCAGGGGTGAGGGCGGGGAAGGCAGCTCCAGTTGTTTAGCATTGAGGGCACAGCTCAGGAGCAGGAAATGTTCCCCCTTCTCCTCCGCAGCCTCCATGATTCACTGGACCCGGCAGATCAAGGAGGTGCTGAGTGCTCAGGAGTCTGTGGAGACAGGGGAAAATTTAGGTCCTTTGGAAGAGATCGAGTTCTGGCACAATCGCTGCATGGACCTGTCTGGCATCAGCAAGCAGCTCGTGAAGCAGGGAGTGAAACACATTGAGTCCATCCTGCTGCTCTCAAAGTCATCCTACCTACCGCCCTTTATGAAACTGGCCCAGCAGATCCAGGTCGAGGGGATTGGAGACTGGGAGTTTAGGGAAAATGGGCAGTGACTGGGATGATCTGGGGTGGAGGTAAGAAGCGGGAGGCAGGCAACTCACCACAAGGCACAGACTGACCCAGCACCGTGGACTTGTGGAAGATGTGAGCAGTATGGAAAGGTCCCTGGGGGCTGTTTTCAATGTCCTTAGACAGGGTCTCATGTATCCTCAGGCGTGCCACAGTGTGGAAATCAGAGGCCAACCTGTAGGAGTTGGCTCTCCCCTTCAACCATGGGGGTCAGAGGCTAGAACTCAGGTCATCAGACCCACTGAGTCATCTTACCTGCCCCCCAAATTTTTTACAAACTACATCCATATTGAATGTGCCCTGTCGTCACCCCTAAACAACCCAACACTTGTTTAGGTAGGAAGACATCCAATTGGTCAGCAAGGAAATGGCGATCCCCCTCAGTGAGCCCACACTCCAATGCAGCTGAGAAAATAGGTCTTACATAAAAGAGGAATTAGAGATAGCATGGAACCAAGGATAAGCCTGTGTAGTTCAGGCATGAGAGTCTCAAAACAAACATGTAAAAACTAAATTCCCTATGACAAGCTGATTGTGTTGCTGCTGGGTCTCCCAGGAGGTGAGTGATGGGTGAAGAAGACCTTTCTTCCCAGGTGAAAATTACAACCAGATATTGAGGGAATTGAGCTGTGACAAACAGGAGAAGTTTAAGACCCTCACTGAGAACGGGACAGTAAGGGGACTGGGTGACCTTAGTGGATGTGGGAGGGGAGCGATGCTCAGGCATCTCGCCAACAGCTCTGGACATCCACTTTGTACAGAGTTCTTAATTCAACTGGAACAGACACCAGATTTGGGCTTGGGGGATTTCACAGGAAGCAGGACATGAAGGGCTAGGGACATTGCTCTACTGGTCAAGTGCTTGCCTAGTGTGCATGAAACCCCGGGGTCAGTTGCCAGCTGTGAATAAACTGAGCATGATGGTTCATATCTGTAATCCTAGCTGTCTGAGCATGATGGTTTATATCTGTAATCCTAGCTGTCTGAGTTAGGGTTTCTGTTGCTGTGAGGAGACACCATGACCATGGCAATTTTTATAAAGGAAAACATTTAATTGGGGTGGCTTACAGTTCCAGAGGTTTAATCCTTTGTCATTATTGTGGGGCATGGCATACAGGCAGACACAGTGTTGGAGGTCTGCAGACAGCAGGAAGTGAACTGTGACACTGGGTGCAGCTTGAGCATAGAAGACCTCAAAGCCCACCCCAGCCGAGACACACTTCCTCCAACAAGGCCACACCTCCTAATCGTGCTACCTCCTCTGGGGGCCATTTTCTTTTAAACCACACCTAGCACATGGATGTGGAAGCAGGGGGGGTGTCAGAAATTCAAGGCCATCCTTGGCTACATAGTAAGTTTAATGCCCCCACACACTATGTGCGACTATGTGAAACCCCATCTCAAAAAAAAAAAAAAAAAAAAAGCAAGTGAGGGCTAGAGCAATGGCTCAGAGGTTAAGAATGCTAGGTGTTCTTGCAGAAGACCTGGGTCAGTTCCCAGCACTCACATGGTAGCTCACAACCATCTGTAACTCCAGTTCCAGGGGATCCAACATGGTACACAGGCATACTTGCAGATAAAACACCTGCACACATAAAAATAAATATTTTAAAAAGCAAATGAATGCACAAACTCTGGTTTTGAAATGATAACTCCTGGAGAGAGCTTACTGGGAGGCTGCCTAGAGGATGGTGCTCAAGATGGACGGAAAATCTGAATCTTTGTGTGTGTGTGTGCTCTATACACATGTTTGTGTGGGTGTATGCACGTGTGTGTGCATGTGGAAAGCAGAGGG
Organism: Ondatra zibethicus; assembly: GCA_004026605.1. NCBI lineage: Eukaryota > Metazoa > Chordata > Mammalia > Rodentia > Cricetidae > Ondatra > Ondatra zibethicus. The sequence goes on along the minus strand of PVIU01003845.1, from coordinate 82,826 downwards.
GTTCAGTGGGTATCATCCTCAATTGTTCTTCACTTTATTTTTTCAACTTTACTTGTTTATTTTATTTTATGTGCATGGATGTTTTGCTTGTATGTTTTGTCTGTTATGTGCATGCAGTGCCCTAGGAAGCCAGAAGAGGGCATTGGGCCTCTGGAATTGGTGTTAGAGGAAGCATTAGCTGTCATTGTGGGTGCTAGCAACAGAAAGTATAGGTCCTTTGCAAGAGCAGCCAGTGCTCCTAACTTCTGAGCCATCTCTCCAGCCCTGTATTCAGACAGGTCTCTCACTGACATGGAGCTCACCTATTGACTAGTGTAGCTGGCCAGCAAACTCCAGGGACCTGCCTGTCTTTTCCTGCCAGTGCTGGGATTACAGGCCACTGTGGCCAGCTTTTCCATGGAGATCTGAACTCAGGTCCTAACAGCAGCAAACACTACCTGCTGAGCCGTCTCTCCTGGTTTCTCTATTGTTAGGATGGCTCTCGCCAAGCTCAGTCAAACCTGACTTTCTTGTCAATCCTGAGGGAGCCCTACCAGGAGCTGGCCTTCATGAAGCCTAAGGACATCTCTGAGAAGCTCCCGAAGCTGATTAGTCTCATTCGCATCATCTGGGTCAACTCCCCCCACTATAACACCCGGGAAAGGCTAACCTCTCTGTTCAGGAAGGTGTGTGATGCAAAGCGCAGGGGTGAGGCGGGGCTGCCGTGAGGGCAGGGCTGATCCCTTGGCATATATGGTGGAAAGGAACCAATGCAGCCCTGCAGCTCAGATAGATACTGAGTCTTTAGGATTGGGCCTGGCTTGCTTCTCGCTAAAGCGGCTCAAGCAGGACAAGGGCTTTGAAGGAGGTGGGATGAGCGGGGGACAGCAGGCAAGAAGGATCTGGGCTGAGTCTATGCAGTGGAAAGACCTCTTCTCCTTTCTCCAGATCGAGTTTGCAGTGGTGTATGGGAAGGTTGGTTCGGGAAGGAACGCGGTTCCTGAGCAGGAATGATAAAGACTGAGTGTTGAGGGGGAGACAAAAGGTGGTAGAGGAGTTGCTGAAGCCAGAGCAATGTACCTAATGTACCTGCAGAGCTGGGCTGAGGGCAGAGCAAAGATTATGACCAGGCGCGACACGGAGTGCCTGGAGGAGAAGGATGGGCTTCAGGAGCCAAATCAGGAGCCAGGAACCCAAGGGCTGAGGCACAGAGTCAGGAAAGGGCGTGGTAGGGAGAAGGCTGAGAATTGAGGCTTTGGGCTCCCTCTGCAGATGAGCAACGAAATTATACGCCTATGCTGCCACTCCATCTCTCTGGACCGAATCTTTGAGGGCTATGTCTCTTCCAGCAAGGAAGACCTGCAGGGCTGCATTTCTTGTTGCCACGCTTGGAAAGATCACTACCTACGTGCCGTACAGATGCATACCCAGTACGACGGTACCCCTAACATCCATGTATATCCTTGACATTCCCGCGGTGGAAAGACTGACACTTCTCATGCCCTCCTCTTTTATGGAGTCTCTACCCCCAGCTAAGGCTCTGTTTGAGTGTAGATGTTCTGCTCCTAGCCCTGAGGTCTCCTTATAGCTCCTTCCAGGAGCCTCACGTGGCCCTTTCCTCCTCCCATGATTACATGAGCTGAAAGGCCACCTTCTAGAACTTGAGGCTGTGTTTCTTCTATGGTTCTGTTCACCTTGGGTCTCTTCTCTCAGGGTTCAGGACATCTGTTCCTCGGGGTCTCCTGTCTGAAACCAGGCTCACACAGTCCAGTTTTGCGTGGACAGACTGATCCGTAGTGTCTCTGCTTCTGATTTAATCCATCTTCTTCCTCCCGCAGGTTCTCCAGTCGGGGCTGGGTTCTAGACCAGACCAGCATATTTGCTCAAGTAGATGCCTTTGTGCAGCGCTGCAAGGACCTCATTGAGGTAGGGACACTGCCAGGGTGGGGACATGAAAGCCACAGCAGACCTTCAAGTCCCCGTAAGGAGCCAAGCACTTAAGAGTCTAAACCCAAAACTTGGCATGTTGACTCCTGCACGATTGTGTGACCTCCTCCTACCACCTCTTTCTTCTTGGCTTTTGCCTGTTATCACTGCCTAAGCATCTCGTAGTTCATCCTTCAGGCAAAATTTACCCCAGTGTCCTTCATCTGGACGGTCCTCTCTAGTTCATGAACTTCTGAAGACAAACCAAAGAACTCGGGATGCCTGGGTTCAGAAGAGAAAGAAGGCTCACACGGTTGGATCTCTTTTTAGGTTTGTGAATGTCAGTACCACTTTGCCCGGTGGGAAGATGGTAAGCAGGGTCCCCTTCCCTGCTTCTTTGGTGCCCAGGGGCCACAGATCACACGGAACTTGCTTGAAATCGAGGACATCTTTCACAGAAATCTGCAGATGCTGCGAGCCGTTCGGGGAGGCATCCTAGATGTTAAGAACACCTCTTGGCATGAAGACTACAATAAGTGAGGGACTCACAGGCTGAGGCCAGGGCCGTGCAGGGAGGCGGGGAACCAGAGCAGGAAGAGAGGCCTGGTGTGCAAAGGAGACCATGGGACTCCCAGGATCTGGGGGCAGAGGCAGAAAGATGGCAAGTTGAAGACTGTGGGAACAGCTTAAGGGTGGGAAGGCGAGAGGAGAGTGGCTGGTCGGTTTCTAGGTTCGAGTGTACCTTTCAGAACACCATGTACATGTCCTGAAAATCCACACCAGCAGATGCCCGTGCCTCGTCTCCCAGCATTGTCTGGAGTGAAAGTGTCATGGTGTAAAGCACGCAGTCACGCTCCTGACGTGTGGTCTGATGGACAGCACACTGGGGATGCTGCTGGGCAGCAGATGAGCGCACTCACGCTTCTCTGTGCCTCCCTGACCTTGCAGATTCCGTGCTGGTGTCAAGGATCTGGAGGTGATGACCCAGAACTTGATCACCTCAGCCTTTGAGTTGGTTCGGGATGTAGAGCACGGAGTGTTGCTCCTGGACACCTTCCACAGGCTGGCTACACGGGAGGTGCGACCCCCCCCACCTCAGAGGCCCATCCTTTGCCCGTAGTTCCTCCAGACTCTGTCCTGCCTGTCCCTGTGTCCTTCCCCTCTTGTTCGGCTACTGATTTTTCTTCTGTTCCACCTTTCTGCTTCCGTGACTTCCACACCTCTGAAGAATGCGGCTGCCGCTGTGTGTGGCTGTCAGGGGAGACAAAGGGGACCCACTTGCATGGAGCATATCATCTTGTCCCTTAGGCCATCATGCGGACCTATGAGAAGAAGGCTGTCGACCTCTATATGCTGTTCAATAGCGAGTTAGCCCTGGTGAACCGCGAGCTGAACAAGAAGTGGCCGTACCTGGAGCCGTACATGGCTCAGTATTCTGGACAGGCCCACTGGGTGCGGATCCTGCGGCGACGCATCGACCGAGTCATGAATGTGAGTGTCCAGCCCCTCTAAATGTCTCAGTGCCGCGGCAGGGTGGTGGCTGTGTACAGCCTGAGGATGCTGAGTCCCAACAGGGTCCATAGGATTTATGTCCAGAGACTAGGTGGGAGGAGGGGAGGGGCAGCCATGGTTTGGTTGGCAGAGGTGGCAGGAGCGGCTTGTGGAACAAAGGTCATCTTAGCATCCTGTAGGAAGTGGGGAGGAGACACGGCCAGCATCCGGGAAGTTACAGTAACAGATCAGGGACATACCTAGTGACCCAGAGACCTGGGCAGCAAGAACCTGCTCTCTCTGGAAGAACAGGGACAAAGGAACAAGGATTAGGGAAGGATTTAAAAAAACAAAACAATTTTTGTGTTAAGCATGGTGGAATATGCTTGTAATCCTAGCAGGCTGACACAGAATCCACCTGGGGGGTGGGGGTGGGCAGAGGGTGTCAGGGAGGGAAAGCTGTTTGACTCCTTACCTGCCATCACCTGATTGATTCTAAGAGAGAGTGGGGGAATCTGCAGATGACTGGGTAGGGCCTGGAATACCCTCAGGAACAAACCCTCAGGTCCTCCGTCTCTGATCGTCCCTTGTCTGCCCTGTTCTTTGCGACTGCCCTCTTAGGTATTCATGTTGAGTCTCCTCAGTGGGCTTTTCTTCCTCCCTCCCTGGTCCGGTCCTTCCTCTAGCTCACCAGCCTTGGTCTCGTTTCCGGGTCCGAGGATGTGTGTGTACGAATGCCCACGTGTAGGTCTGGATGAACGGCTCCCATCTCTTCCTCCCCCAGTGCCTTGCTGGCGCCCATTTCCTGCCCCACATTGGGACTGGAGAGGAGAGTGTCCACACCTATCAGCAGATGGTTCAAGCCATTGATGAGCTGGTTCGGAAAACCTTCCAGGAGTGGACAGCAACGCTGGACAAGGACTGCATTCGACGGCTGGACATGCCACTCTTACGAATTAGCCAGGAGAAAGTGGGCATGCTGGACGTCAACTTTGACAAGTACAGGACCCACCCTAGCACCTTCTGCTTGTTCTTGGTGCCAGTCTTCTTGCACTCTCCCAAGAACTTAACTCCTACCTTGTGACCCCTCCCCTGTCCGTATCTTTTCTGCTGTCTGGCTTTATTTTCGTCATGTAGTTCAGTGTGACTTTGAACTTGTGATCGTTTACCTCAGCATGGTGCTGGGTTTACAGCTGGACTCCCCCACACTCAGCTGCTATCGCTTCTTCTTTTCTCCCTGAGACAGGGTTTCTTGGCCTAGAGCTGGCTGTCCTGAAACTTGCTTTATACAGCAGGCTGGCTTTGAACTAAGAGACTGGCCTGCCTCTGCCTCCCAAGGGCTGGGAGTACAGGTGTGCTATCACTTCTTAATTTTAGTTTACCTGGGTTGGGACTGAGGTCCTGGGTTCAATCCTCAGTACTGGGAAAAAGTCTGTCTTTACAGCTTACTTAAAGTAAGAAGCAAATAGACAAGGACCAACCAACCATGGTTTTAACAATTCACTAATGCACTAAGCTAGTGATGTCACTGTTCGGCCACTAGATGGCTGTGACAGCCCAGCTAAGTCGTCTAAACTCTGATCCCTAGTCTGGGTTTTCTTAAGATCGTCTTCTCTCCCTCAACTTTAAAACAACAACATCTTCATTTTTAAAAAAGGTAACTAGTTCATTAATTTTTTTTTTTGGTTTTAAAGACAGGGTTTCTCTGCAGCTTTGGAGCCAGTCCTGGAACTAGCTCTTGTAGACCAGACTGCTCTCGAACTCAGAGATCTGCCTGTCTCTGCCTCCCGAGTGCTGGGATTAAAGGCGTGCACCATCACTGCCCGGCTAGTTCATTAATTATTAAGAATATACAATGAGTTCACACCAGGTGTGGTGGCTCAATCCCAGTACAGGATGCTGAGGCAGGAGAGTCTTGAGTTGAAGGCCAGCATAGGCTGCACTCAAAAACAAAACAAAACGAAACAAAACCCTCTGAGATCCCCAAGTCAGACAAGCTAAGCACTGTGCATGCGCTGGGAACTGAGGCAGGCACAGGGGGTGTATAAAGTGGCAAGAGTCCCTGTTCCCAAGGGGCTACCCTGTCGTTCTGTCAGCTGACAGTTCTACCCACGGGCTGTGAGGCGTCTTCTTCAGAGACTGAACCTTCTGCGGTGACAGCTTTCTCATAACCAGTTTGATGGGTTGGGCCTTCTCTTGCCGTCACCTGTGTCCTGTGGTGAATGTCAACCCCTGAGCTCCTAGGCTGTTGTTCTGGTGTTGGCTTTAGCTCATAACATCCATATTTGTTGGACAAAAATGAGGAAGGTTGATGGACCTGGGATTGGTTCCCAGCACCCACCACATGGTACCTCACAGCTATCTGTAACTCCAGTTCCAAGGGATCTGACATCCTCTTCTGATCTCTCTTGGTACCAGGCACTCACATGATGTGCATATAAATACTCAGGCAAAACGCTCGCACACATAAAATAGATAACCCTTGCCTGGCCTAGAGGTGTGTATATGTCTCTAACCCCAGCACCTGGGGGGCAGAGGTGGGTGTGTATATGTGAGTTCCAGGTTAGCATGGTCCACATAGGGAGCTCCAGGCTGGGCAAATCATATAGCAAGATCCCGTCTCAAAACAACAACAACTACCACCACCCCTCCCAAAAGACACTTAAAGTTTTAGATTGCCTCTTAAATTGATTTGAGATTCTGAAGAGAAGGAACGTTAGGTCAGGGTTATATTATAACTGGTTATCTATATACTATATAAACCGATTTATAACTAGTTACATATTTATATAGACAAAACAGTTTTAACTGGTTATAACATTTGCAGGCACCTAATAGGGCTGAATTACAAGATGTAGTCTCTGTTAAAGCTGGATATCCCCAAAGGTTCTGTACTAGGGAGTCTCCCTAATAGACAGTTATGGGCTAATACGGATGTGAGCACACTTGGCCACTGTTTGTATGGGAGTGTGGGGCCAGTGAGGTGGCTTTGAAGCTAAAGGTACTGCTGCCAGCGTGGGGCCCATAGCTCCATCTCTTGAGCCCGAGTTGTGGACGGAGAGGGCTGACTCCCACAGTTGTCTGTCCTCTGACACACACACGAAATAAGTCTGAAAAATTATATTCAGGATGCCACCAAAACTTTAAAAAAAAACAAACAAAGCAAAAAAAAAAAGGATTATATTCCAATCCCAAACTTTTCCCGTTTTAAGTTGTTTTGTGTCAGAGATTTAGTCCCAAACTGTGAAGTCAGTTCTGTCCCTCCCCAGTGCTCGCCTTCTAGAAGATGGGATGAGAGGCTCACGAGGTTTTGGGGCCTTTACTGCTGAGCCATCTCCCTGACCCCGCCGGACATGCCTTTCCCATTCTCTCTTTACTGCTGAGCCATCTCCCTGACCCCACCGGCCATGCCTTTCCCATTCTCTCTGTAGTGTGTTACACACACGCACACACACACCCACCGGACATGCCTTTCCCATTCTCTCTGTAGTGTGTTTCACACACACACACACACACACACACACACACACACACACACACACACACAGAACAGAAACAAACCTTGGGGCATTATTTATGACCTAGATTTATCTGAAACCCAGACAACAGCTAAGCATTTCTTCCAAACAGAAGAAGTCTGTTCTGTCCTTTGGCAGTAGTTTTTAAGAGAAATATAAGGACCTCACAATACATTTTGTGATTTTAGGATAAAATTGCCTCAACTCAGTAAATAATAGATAAGAAAGAAAAGTCTGAGCTGATTAAACCCATAAAGAAACTGGAGACAGTTTCAGCTCCTAAACTTATTAGCACCCCCAGGAGTAGAGATAGCTTTCTCGGGCTTATCCTTCACGCTAAGGTCTGGTTCCAACCTTGAGATAAGCATTCTTCTGAGACGTCCCTGACAGTCCTCAGAGTTACCTGTCAGTCCTGGGAGCCTTCCAGGCCCTAATAGCATTCATGTGACCCTACCAGGGCCTTTCCCACCTTATATTCCAAATATTTAAACTCTGAAACCCAAATGGGCTTTTATCACATTTTATGGCCAGGCAAGCTTCACAGACTGCACTTCTGCAGACAGGTTCCAGATGTCCTCGGTGCCCTGTTGGAAGGGCTGTGCTATCACCCTGTGGGTAGGAGGGCGGAACTTCCCCAGCCCTGAACTGGACAGGGTGCCTGCCTACTGCTTTTGTTCCTAGTGTGTGTCTCTCCTCCCCCTTCCCATTCTCACTGTCTGTTCCTTCAGCTCTATCAGTACCGCCCTCAGGTGGCCTCACTTTGCCACGGCTATTACACATTTGGGAATGAATACATTATAAAATAGTTTTTTTTTTAAGAAAGGTGATACCCCAAATGGATTTTTAAAAAGGTTTTGTTTGTCAGTAAAAAAAAAAAAAATTGGTGCTCTTGAAATTTGTTGACAAAATTCTGCCAAGGCAGAACATCAGTCTAAAGATTATTTTTAATTTCATTTATTTTTTTAAAATAGGCTCATTAGAGCAACCTCAGGAGTTGTCCAATTTCATCCTGCTGACTGACAAAATTTGATAATTTACCTTCAAGTTATTTTTTTTAAATCCTGTCAAGATGAGAAACATGAAGAGCTAGTTTGGTGTGTTGTTTGCCAGTGTACTTGCCCCAGTGAGTTTGTCCTGATGTTTATGAATAGAGACAAATTCAGCCACTCCAGTTTGAAAACATAGGAGAAGATACTTAGACTACCAGAGATGTCCCAGTCTATAGTCAAGCCCTCCGCCCTCCCACATAACTGGGACAGTTCTTGCTGCGATGGATTTTCATCGTTGACTGCATTGCTGGCTGCTGAGCTGCGTCGTCTCGCGGTGCTGCAGTAGCGCCTCCTCCACTGTGGGCACATCTACACCTATTTGTTTTGACTCTTTCAAAAGAGAAGGAATCTACTCTTAGCTTTTACTACAGTATATTGTCGTAATTATTCTGTTGATCTCTTCCTATGTTTAATACTATGTTTAATTCCTCCCCCCCCTTTGAGACATCCTCTCACTCTGGAGCCTAGGCTGGCTTAGAATTTTGTGGCAATCCTCCTGCTTCAGCCTCCTTAGTGTTGAGATTGCAGTCATGTGCCCCCAAGCCTGGCTGCACCTAATTCTTAAATTGAACTTCTCATAGGTATGGATTTATAAGAAAAAAGTATTGCCCATGGTTTAATACCATCCAAGGTTTTGGGTATCCATTTGACGCATGGAAACTGTTGACCTGGATGAAGGGCCTGAGGTAGCTCTTTCCTTGCTTGCATGCTATTTTGTCATTTTGGAATTAATAATTTTTATTTTTGATATCACACTGTTGTCATCATTTCTACAAACCAACTAATAAAATGCCTTCAGTAATATTTCCCCTGCCCTCCATATGCTACGTATGCCATGGGCCTCGCAGTTTCTCAAGCTGCTTCGTCAAGGCGTTGCCTCAGGTCTGCTTCAGAAGAGTCTTTTGGAACTTCCTGGAGTTTCTTTTTTATTGTTTAAATTTTTAATTTCTTCTTCAATGCTGAGGATTAAACCCATGACCTTGTGCCTGAGAGGCAAGTGCTCTACCACTGAACTACAACCTTAGCCCTCTTATTATTTATTTATCTATTCAGTTCCTCTGACTTCCTTCGTTGGTTTATAGCTTTGTTTTGGTAACATGCATCCTTTGGTAGTTTTCCAAGAAATGATGCATGGGAGTTAAGGTTTTTAAGTTCCTGCATGATTGGCAACAACCAATTTCTCCCTTCATGTTTGTGCATTTGCCTAGGGTTATAATTCTAGGTTGAAAACAATTTCCCCTGACTGTGGCCTTTATCTCCCGCTCCAAAGACAGTCATCACATGTCTGGTGAGCCCGGGTTTGTTTGTATTTAATAATACCTGTGTTATGGAGATTGGAAATAGGACTTCAGGTTTCACGGCGTCTTAAAGCATGCATCACAAAGAGTTGAACATTTGCATATAATTTTATTCTTTTAATTATTCTCCTTTTAAGGTGAAAGTAGAATTCTCTGGAAAGTTTAAGATGTGACGTTATTTTTTTGTATCATTGCTTGACTGTAGAACAGACAAAAAAGTGGCATATTGTGTGTGTGCGCAAAGTTTTGAAATGACACCTCCTGTGCCCAGGGTAGCCTTGAATTTGCTATGTGGATGACCCTGTTGTCCTGATTCTCCTGCCTGTGCCACACAAGTGCTGGCATTAGAATTGTCCACCACCAGGTTGCTTGATTCTGTCCTTTACTCTTAGGCCTTAAATCCATTTGCAATTACTGTGGTGTAAGGAAAATTATAGAGTCAACTTGTGTTTTCTGTTTTTTAAATACATTGCAAGCAAGTTGACCTAATCTTGTTAGTTTATTTATTTTTCTGCACTGCTGGAGATGAAACTCAGGGCTGTGTATATGCCAGGCAAGCATGCTTCCACCAGCTACACCCCAACATCATTCAGTTGCTATCTTTATAATGAAGAAATCTCCCAGCAAAGTGCTGCTTTGGATTCGCTCTTCTAACTCAGTCATGTGCGAGAACCAAATTGTTTTAATTATTGTCCTCATTACCCTCTTAAAAAAAAAAGCCCTGGGTTTCTTTAAAAGTATTTCGTGTAAGAATTTTTTAAACAATTTTTTTAGTTCCTAAAATAGTCACATTCCTATTTGTATTAGAGTATGTATTGGATTACATTTATGGGTTAAGTTTAGAAGAATGAAATCTTTATGATGTTAAATATCTCTGTCCAAAAATAGCACTCTCTCTTCAAATTACATCTTGCTTTTTGCTCACAAGCCATTTTTAATATACATATAAAAAATCCGATATCTTATTTTGCTTTAACTATTATTGTTCTTTTCCTCCATGACAATGCCTATCTGATTACAATTTTTACTAGAAAACCTTGGGTTCCCACCCCCAATGTAAATGAATGACAGATTACCTCATAGCTGACATCAAATTAATAAACCATATACCTTGAGTAAAATTAAAAATACATCTTCAATAATTACAGTCTTTACTTAATTTCAAGGTATAAGAGCCAGACATCCAAGGAGAAATTACATAACTAATTATTTTATTTCTATTAAAAAATCAGTTTTCACTGGGCGGTGGTGGCGCATGCCTTTAATCCCAGCACTCAGGAGGCAGAGGCAGGTGGGTCTCTGTGAGTTCGAGACCAGCCTGTCTACAGAGTGAGTTCCAGGACAGGCTCCAAAGCCACAGAGAAACCCTGTCTCGAAAAACAAAAAACAAACAAACAAAAAAAAAACAACAACAACAAAAAACAGTTTTCACCTAGGGCTGGTAGGGCACACTAAAAATCCTAGCTCTTAGAAAGAGGATTAGAAATTTGAGGTCATCTTTGGCTCTCTAGTGTGTTCCAGGCTAGCTGGGGCTTCATGAGACTGCCTTAAAAACAAAAACACTGTTTTTCAACAAAATTCATGCCATTGACACCGTACAGGTTACATTGACTTCTTAGAGGCAGAGTACCCTAAGATTTTCCATGGGTCTCAGCCAATATTTCTTGAGGTTAAGAACATTTTAGTTTAAAAAAGGAGAATACCTGGCTGGAGAGATGGCTCAGAGGTTAAGAGCTCTGGCTGCTCTTCCAGAGGTCCTGAGTTCAATTCCCAACACCCATATGATGGCTCACAACCATCCATAGTGAGATCTGGTGCCCTCTTCTGGCCTGCAGGCATGCATGCAGACAGAACACTGAATATGTAATAAATACATAAATCTTTTTTTAAAAATGAAAAAGGAGAGTACCCTTTGAGGTTGCCTCTGTCTGGATACCAGTAGGAGGAAGCAAGTGTGTCAAATGGTGTGTCTGTGTGTGTGTGTGTGTGTGTGTGTGAACCTTATCCAGATGTGCACACACATCTGAGCCGAAGGGCAGCCCAGTCCCAGAAAGAACTCATCAGCCTACCACAATGCACTGCGCCTCTGACCATTTGAGTTGACTGACCCCGCATCTCCTTTTATAAATATCTTAGCTTAAAATGTATTTGAACATTAATTTTTTAAATTATTATTTTATGTGTATAAGTGTTTGTGTGTATATGCCTGAGGTCAGAAGGAAGTACTGGATTCCCTGAAACTAGGTTGCTATGGTTATGTGGGTGCTGGGAATCAAATTTGGGTTCTCTGGAAGAGCAGCCAGTGCTCTTGATCACTGAGCTCTCTCTCCTGCCCTAAGAATATTTTTTACTCTCACACACGGAGACATACTTAAAAATTGTGTGTTCAGCTGAACAAATAGCTACATAAAGCACATCTCCTTGCTGCTGCTATTTCAGGGGAGGGGAGAACATTGGGAGTCTAGAAGTCACCTCCTCAGGAGTTTATCCAATAAGAGTTGGTGACGATGTAAAAATTTTAGGTGCCTGTATAAGGATTTCTGACCTGCTGGTGGTGGTGCATGCCTTTAATCCCAGCACTGGTGAGGCAGAGGTGGGCGGATCTCTGTGAGTTCAAGGCCAGCCTGGTCTACACAGTGAGTTCCATGACAGCCAGAGCTACATAGTAAGACCCTATCCTTTTTTTTTTCCATGATATTTATTGAGCTCTACATTTTTCTCTGTTCCCTTCTCTTCCTCTCCCCTTCCCTCTTCAATCCTCCCCCAAGGTCCCCATGCTCCCAATTTACTCAGGAGATCATGTCTTTTTATACTTTCTATTTCCCATGTAGATTAGATCTATGTAAGTCTCTCTTAGGGTCCGTATTGTTGTCTAAGATCTCTGGGATTGTGGTTTGTAGGCTGGTTTTCTTTGCCTTATGTTTATAAACCACCTATGAGTGAGTACATGTGATAACTGTCTTTCTGTGTCTGGGTTACTTCACTCAATATGATGTTTTCTAGTTCCATCCATTTTCCTGCAAAATTCAAGATGTCATTATTTTTTTTTCTGCTGTGTAGTACTCCATTGTGTAAATGTACCACATTTATTTTTATCCATTCTTCAATCGAGGGGCATTTAGGTTGTTTCCAGGTTCTGGCTATGACAAACAAAGCTGCTATGAACATAGTTGAGCACATGTTCTTGTGGCACAATTGAGAATCCTTTGGATGTATACCCAAAAGTGGTATTATTGGGTCTTGAGGAAGGTTGTTTCCTAATTTTCTGAGAAATTGCCACACTGACATCCAAAGGGGTTGTACCAGCTTGCATTCCCACCAGCAATGCAGAAGTGTTCCCTTTTCTCCACAGCCTCTCCAGCATAAGTTGTCATCAGTGTTTTTGATCTTGGCCATTCTTACAGGTGTAAGATGGAATCTCAGAGTTGTTTTG